>BMAV01000051.1:1932-15914 GCA_019973955.1 Trichonephila inaurata madagascariensis | reverse complement strand
TTATACTTTGAGTCTAAAAAGAAAATTAAAACAATTAAAAATTTAAAATAACAAAATTAAGTATAAAGGTATTAAGAAAAAGTTTCATTAAATAATTTAAATACAAGAAAACAAAATATAATTAAGAAGACTTTCCTTGCATCAGCACCGGATATATTTGTACAAAACTCCCATACAATAACAAAGAGCTAGTATAAGCCAGAGTTTATGTGATATAAATCTTCTGATTAAATCCCTTTTTAAAGGTTTTGACCAAGATTCCTCTCTTCCCAATTAACTACCTGTCTAACTATACCTTTGCTTAAATTAATTCATGAATAGAATTCAATATTGTTAAATTACAACCAAAATTCACAAAGCCGGATCGGGTCTTCTGAACAAATTTCCTATGATTTTAAGTGGGAATTTTAAAGTAGTTTTCAAAAGACAAATCAAAACCTTTAGTTGATTTTTTAAAATCAAAATTCAATTTAATTTTGTCAAATGATCCAAATGGAAGTACGGAACAACGCTTGACGGAGTTTTTTTTTTATAGATATTTAAATAAAATTTTGTATCTAAAGTGTTTATAACCTATTTCAGCTACCATAAACCTATTGTTTCCTTCTTAGAATACAATTAATTCACAAATATGATTGTATATTTCGCACAGAATTATTACTTTAGGAGTACAGACATATGAATAATTTTATAGGACACAATACTAATATCCCCTTGTTTTTTATTCACCGAACTAATCCCTGAAAAATAACATTACAAAATTTGAAGTTATCACTTCTATCGTGGGGTCATAAGCACACACACTATTTTTTTGTTTTTTTGTTTTTTTATAGAAAAAATTGTAGGTAACGGCACAATAAACAGCGTGTATCCTAGAGACCTCTTTCTGTGCTATGGTATCATAATATATGTCATTAATATCAGACATGTAAAATAATGCTCATCGTCTAAGTCAGAATGTTATCTCGTGTTCCCATACCAAATCACTATTTCTTCCTTATACTTTTTCTCTCAAAGCGTATTAATATCACATCCTAAATTACTGATATTATAATCCACATATCATAACTTTGTATTTTTATATTATGTAAAGATACAGTTGACAATGAAAATACGGTATGTGAGAATGAAAAGAATAATCCAAAACAAAATTTAAATTGAATTACAAAAACAGCCCATACTTTTAAAGAAAAAAAATAAGAGAAATTTTGTAGCCTATTCACAGGGCAAAAAGATGCTCCTGTTAATGATCCTGCAGGATACATTTTTGAATTTTGGGGTGTTTAAATATATTATTCAGACTGCTGCTAAACGAAGTATAGTAACATTATCTTAAATATGTTCTTTTTTCATAAAATTATATTAAAATTATTTTTTAACGTAAAACATTTTTAAAAACTTTTTAAAATATATATATAATAAGTAAGAAGTAAACTTAAATATCAAAGAAAATAAAAAAAAATAAGTATCAGTAATGAATTATCCTGTGCAAATGCACAATATAATCTAGGGTGCATTTATGCATTCGTACGAAAATGTGAAGAGCCAGGCATTACATTAAGCTTCAAAATCATTCACCAACACAAATAAAAAAGTGAAGAATAACAAAAATAAATAAATAAATAAAATAACAATAATTTTAAAAGTTAATACAAAGCTCTACAATGAATAGAAATGTAGAAATATTTTACGCATGTTTAAATTATGAAAAGCACAATATTATAAATTAGTCGGTGGGAATAATTACCTTAACTGTAATAGCCGTGTCTTTACTACCGTGTCATGTTCATGCTTTGTTTACGTATTGTGATTTATCACAGCGGAAAAAACGGCCTCTTTTTGTGGATAGGATAACAGAGTTCCTATTCACACATGCACCCCTTGAAAATGCTCTTCTTAGAATAATGAAGATAAACATTTTGTTAAAAAAATTAAACGTGTATAATAGGCTTGCAAAGTTAGAAATAATAAATAAAATTATCAAAATTGCTTGATGTCAAAAGTAACAAGTATATTGATGATATGTTTATGATTGGAGAAAAACATAATGCTGGTAAATTAAAACAAAAAAATTATTTTGGTTTTGCGTTTTAAAACATAAATGGTTGCTCGTACGAAAAGCACGGGAGCTAAGTGATTATACTTTTTTGATGAAATCAGATGAAAAGAAACGATGCTGATGTTGTTGCTAATCCCAGATAGTCTAGCAATGTGCTAGACAATTCCATGAATCCAAAAATTTCTAAAAAGTCTAAAAACAGAAGAGGGACCTGAAGAACCCCGTACTTTTTAAAACCCAAGTAAGCCAAAGTGTAAAGATCGATCGGACGAATCGGATCTATCAAGACCAGATCGGATGTAACAAGGTTATATCGAAATAATCGGAATATCTTACAAAATCATGAATCACGTTAAAGAAACTATACGAAATTCAACGAATAAACTGTTGTATGAATGTATCGGTTATTGTTAAAGGGTTGATTGTCTTTCAAAGGTAGCAAAAGTCCACGCAATTAACAGACAGGTTCCTTCGAAATAAATAGCAACTTCTAGACCTCTCTCGAAATTACATAGCAGAAAAAAATTAACACTGTTGTATAAATCAACTGTAGTAGAAATTCCCAATCACGCAAATGTTGATTGCAATAAACCCGATTGTTTATTTTTGTCGAACAATATTAGACGCACCCTGTCGTTGCCCAATATTACTTCTCTTCGTCCTCTTAATATGATCTTATTTTTTACCTTTTTTACTTTATAAGTCTTATTTTTTGGAACTTCCTCTTTAAATAATCAATCTAGGACAGGAGAACTCAACCTTTTTTTCCTTCTGCTGGGCCGCATTCATATGTCAGCTATTTTACGCGGGCCACATACATATGTTGGTTATTTCGCGCGGGCCGCAACATGAGGATAAATGAGGGAGGGGGGGATGCTTTAAGATCAAGATAACAATGGAAATTTAAGATGCGGAAAATTGATCAAAATATTATAATTCCTGTTTTGCTTTTTTCAATTATTATTTTATATATTTTTTTATTTTTGTCACTCACACTAAATTAAAAGCAGTTAAGGAACACTCCTTCACAATTTCTATATCAATAAACGGTTTCATATGATTACCAATAATATAACAAACTTCATAGAATATGTCTTTGTTACCGCTTTGATATTACCACTGACCAAACACTTTGTTGCTGTTGCAAAACTTATTCAAGAAAGCCTATTTATCACCTCTTGCAAGAGATCTTCGAGGAAAAGTGTCATTGAATGATTCCTGTTTATTGGTATTTTTTAAATACAGCACTTTCGTGACAAATCAAACAATTACTAATCCATGTTTGTTTTACATTACAAAAAATACTCAGCCTCCCAATCGTCTTGAAACGATCTACTTTCTTCGAATATTTTTCGCTTGCAAGATATGAAAGGTAGTAAAAAATTAGTCCCACCCATAAATGGTCATACTGTTGACTGTTATCACTAACCGTAACCGTTCCAAATAGAAAAAGAATATCAGTTCGTACCCATACGACACCGACTGCAAAAAAGCAAAATTGATAAACTTGATTTCTTGACAAAGAATTTCCCATCTAATATTTAATACAATGTTCTTAAACAAGTGAATGTCTCAGAGCAATGGGCCATGACCGGGCCACTTAAAAAAGCTCGGTCGGCCGCAGGTTGAGTATCGCTGATCTAGGATCTTCTAGATTTTTCTAGTTCTATCTATTTTGATAGCAAACCTGGCGATTTGTCTCCAATATCACTATTCTTTTTTCTGTTATTAAATGAATCATCTCCCTTGGCCCGAAAACTATCTTTCCGGCTGCAATACTGTTTCGACAAAGGAGTAAACACAAATTTCTGAAGAAATATTTTATCACAAGAACAGCGTCCAATGCCTGATATGCGCACTGCATTAAGGTATCCGACTAAGTTCGGAACCGTGATTTTGCAAAAGCGTATAAATGGATAATATTTATGATATTTAGTGTTACTTAGATTAGAAAATGTATATAAAATTGTTTTAGGAACAGTATTACAATAAAATATTATTTAAGTACAATATTTTGACAAAAAATGAACATAGAATGACCCATTTTCAAAATATTCTCCTTTTGTGAAAAATGCTTCTATTATAATAATATTTTCCCTGTATATAGCGCAGACCTCTGTACAGAGGCTCAACTAGAATTTTTGTAATATATAACTACTTAGAAGTGGGTTTATCCATGTTTTACGACAACAGAGGGGAGAAATTTTAAGAAAAAAAACGTCGATAATTATTTCAATGGGTTGTAACTCTGAAAATAATGTGAAATTTTCAAAAATTCTAGTTCAGACTCTCTGGAGAAGTCTTTACTTTATATAAGCACACACACACAAAATATTATTATTTTAGAAGCATTTTTTATAAAAAGAGAACATTTTGAAAAAAGGTTATTCTAAGTTAATTTTTTTGCCGAAATATTGTATTTAAATAATTTTTTTTTGTCAAAATGTCCTTTAAACAATTTTATACATGTATTCTAACCTAAGTAACACTAAATATCAGGAAAATTATCCATTTATGCGCTTTTTTAAAATCACGGTTTCGAACGTAGTCGGATACCTTAATCATACTTTGCATATTCACTTATAACTTTTAATTTGATATTAAAATGTTTTTTGTTAACAAGTTTTATAAATTTTCCACTTCAAAAATGAAGAAAAATAAAGTATAGATTCAATTGGAAGTAACAGAAAAAAAAAGAAAAATGACCTTCTTGAAAAGTCAAGATATTTTTGCTGACGCATTTATAAAAAAATCTTTTAAGTTATTTTATAATTCAGTTGACGTTGAAAATATCCAGTCAGAATGTGCAAATTTGCTCTTAATGTAAAGTTCTGATTGATTGATTGTTTATTAACGTCATATTTTGAAGGAATACAAAAAGTTCTAAAAAAATTGACAAGAATTGAATCATTCTATTTCGTGGACAAAATTCCGGTAAGAAAATGGATACTGGTGTATTCATATCTTTTTCTGTGAATTTAGATTTACTGGAAAAATAATCCATTTTCATTTTCAACATGAAGAAAAAAATTCGGTTTTATGAATATGATAATATTTTCATTTTGGAACCTAAATTTACAAATCAGAGATCTATGCTTGGTAATTTTTTTAAAGGATCCGTTATTTACTATCGACACAGTTTATTCTAAGAAAGTATCGATCTTCAAATACCTTCTTAAAAATTTAAAAGACATTAAAAAAATTGAAAATTTTCTTTCATATTTGACTTTAATAAGCTTACCTTAGAAATATAAATGATAACAATTTAATTTCAAGGTCATTATTTTGTAAAGGTAATTTATTCTAATACAGAAAGCAATAATGAAGCTAACTAGTTTTGTCTAAAACATCAATTATATTTATTGCTATAGTTGCAACTCTTTTCTAACCCTAAATTAGCGTTCAGAATTTCCGACTGGCTTTCAGTCGTCACAAAACCTCAACTTCACATTTGACAGCCATGATTAATGTGTTTTTCTAGTAATAAAACAATAAAAAAAAGTTATTGACACTGACTGTGAAACGGAAAAGAATTATTAAGCCTAAGCACTCTGTACGGTGAAGCTACTTACACGGATGAGACTCGCATTTAGAATTTACAGAGAATCTAACTCCTCTAGATGCATACAAACATAAGAACAATTTATTAGCTTATACGGAATGACATGAAAAGTTCGATTATTTTTTTTAAAGTTCATATTCACAGACGAGAAAAAGAAACCTAACACCAAAAAAAAAAGAAAATTATTGCAGAGTAATGACAATGTAATTAGTAATTTGGACAATGCAATTGTCTATTTAACATGTTAGCTTGATTAAATTCTCAAGATCACAGGTTAATTTCTCAAGAAAATGTTCTTCAAATGTGAAATAGTGTTACATTAATAGCCGGTGTAACCTACAGAATTTTGTATGCAAGCCTGCAGGCTTGCATAACGTGCCAAAAGTCCTTTTGTGGTACGGAGTTCCATGCTTGTTGTACTTGTTGTGCCAATACTGAGACGGTAAGTGCTGGCTGTGGATAATGCTGGAGTTGTCATCCAAAGATATCCCTTACGTGTTCAATTGGAGACAGATGTGGTGATCTCGCAGGCAAAGGTAACATGTCAACACTCTATAGAGCACGTTGCGTTACAACAGCGGTGTGAGGGCGAGTGCTATCCTGTTGGAAAACTCCCCTCCGAATGCTGTTCATGAATGGCAGTACTGTGAGCGACTTACAACTGAAGTTGCTCCTTCACCGTCTTGTCTACCTAAGGGTGTAGGAGGAATGAAAGCAGAACCAGAAACTTCCATAATAACAGTTATTTATTTACTCAAACACACTAACCAACGCTACTTTAATCTCTAAGTGAATGTCAAAGGAGTAGCAGAGAGAAAGCAATGAATATTAAGAAAATAAGCGCAAGTAACTAATTTAATCCAACCTATCGTTGATTACTGACCTCAAATAGGCTTATTCAACTCAGTGGTCAAACACTACTTTTAATCATTATCTACGTAAATCAACTTTATTCAATCTCACCTGCGTAGCGAATGTAACAGCTTCTTATACCTCCTTCTACTACAATTACAAAACTCTATCTTTATATAGTAGAACTAATCTAAATATCAAAGTTTCTTCTTGAGAGGGATGGTTGTGAATTAAACGCGAATGCTAGCCCAAAGACTCCCCATGAGGATTAGTTAGAGGTCGCTTATCGATTCGTCTCAGTATAATAGGTTCAATTACCAGATTGACGTACAAATTTGCAATCAGAAGGTTTGGGATAACCACAAGAGTGCTCCTGTTGTCACAGGAAATTGCTCCCCAAACCGTGACTCTAGATGTAGGTCCAGTGTGTCTAGACCGCAGACAGTTTGGTTACAGGCGTTCCCTTGGCCTCTTTCTGGACAGCACACAGCCATCACTGGGACCAAGGCAGAACCTGCTTTCATCTGAAAACACTACAGGTCTCCACTCCGCTCTATTTTCCAATGAGCTCTGGTTGTACACCACTGGCATCGCAAATGGAAATGGCTTGGAGTCAGTGGAACACATGCAACAGGGCGCCTGGCCTAGATGTAACCTATTTCTAACAGTTCGTTGTGTCACTGAGGTACCTACTGTGGCTCGAATTTCTACCGCAGACGCAGTACGATGCGCCACAGCTGTACGCCGAATATGGTGGTCTTCCCTCTCAGTAGTACCACGTGGCCCCCCGATACTTGGTCTTCTTGAGGCATTACCATCCCTTGACCACTGCTCCTAACAATCATGCACAGTGGATACATTCCGGTCAAGTCTTTCTGCAATATCGCGGAAAGAAAATCCACTTTCTCGTAGCCCTATTACACGACCTCGTTCAAACTCGGTGAGCTGTTGATAATGGCTTCTTCATCTGATTAAAGGCATTCTTGGCTAACATCAACTCAATACGTCAAATTTCACAGACAAATAACGCTCACGAACTTTACGGCAAGCATTTAAAGCAACCCTGATTTGTAAGTTCTGAGTGGTGCCACTAGTGTCACACGTAAGCTCGAAATTTGAATCGATGTCACCTTTTAGATGTTTAAACACGCCTTCCAAATTTCGTTTATCTAACACAAGTCTTTCTTGGTGTTGGGATTTTTTTTTCTATATGTGTAGATCAGGGGTGGCGAAACTTAATGGATCAAAGTACCATTTTTTTTAATGAAGTGTTTCATGAGGTGTAGACGTGCCGTCAAATAATTTTGACTTGTGTGATTATTGGGAATATAATAAAACTGTATTTACTTCGAAAAAATACCTTTTGCACTGTATAGTTATAAATGCTTTAGTTACACGTGTAATTCAAATTAAAGTAACATTAGTGTGACTTCTGTTGTTGCAGATTGTGTGTGGATGACAAATAACTTATATTAGGATTGTAAGGTGTTACTTTTTGTAGAATATATGCTGAATTGAAGTCATCTGCCAAATGGTTTCTAAGAAATTAATTATTTTTGCTGTGGTTCGCAATTTTTCATAATAGGGTTTGTGATTTGTTTCAAAATACCGTTTTACAGACGATGTTCTGCATATCACTATTCCAGAACATAAAACACACACCGTTTTGTCGCCTTTACTAATAATGCCATATTTCTCTGTCCACCAAATTTGAAATTCACTGTTACACTTACTATCTTGCACTTTTTGTTCTTTTTCTGAACTAGCCACGTTAAATAACAGTTAAAAATCATAAATATAACACAGATGAACTTTAAAATGAAGTTGTGTCCAATGGAATTGACTATGCTATGTATAGACAAACTTTGCATCATAGGCAATTGTAGTATACGACGCAACTAAGGCAAAACAATAACAACGAGTGCGCTCCTTGCCGCCTCGAGACCGATCACTCGCGTTTGTTCGGAATACTTCATAGTGAACTTTGAAATAAAATGTAAACCATTTTGCTTATATATATACTGAAGTGCCAAAATTATTGTGTCGCGTGCCACTGGTTCGTCATCCCTGGAGTAGATAAACATGAAACTTGTGGTTGATCAATGTGTGTAGTTGATAAATTTTTCTGTTTCTGAAAGATGAAATATCATGATGCAGATTATTTGAAAAATACTATTTTGGCAAGATTTTAGGTGCAGGCTTATATATAAAAAAATTGTGAAAGTCTGTTCTGAGACACTGCTTCAACAAATCAGGACTGTCCGTTGGCCTTCAAATAAAAACATTGAAAAACAACCCCATAGCGTTTTATGTCTCATGCTCTATTCACTTCATAAAATATAATAAGTGAATAAAGAACACTAAGACGGAAATGTATTGTTAAATAAAAGAAGATAAGAAATGATGCTCTGTGGAGTCCGATACGGATGACTGAAGATTGGTTTATTAGGGGGAAAAAAAGATTTTGTTGAAAACCAACAAGAGCATTTACAAAAATAAACCTTAATTTCTAAACTTTCATGCTTCATCGAACTGATTCGACTTTTACACCAAAACAAAAAATAATGAAAATAATACTTTGGATATGATACCATTTTAAATATATATACTTGTGTTCAAAATTAAAAGAATTTACATATTTAGACGAATTTCAAGGGAAAATACTGAATAAAAGATAAAATTGAGGCTTCTAAATAAATATTAAAAATTTTAATGGCGATTTCGTAAGACGTTTGGGGAACGTATTTAGAGAGAAATGTGAAGAACAGCGCACGTGTCAATTTGCGAGCTTCGATGGCTAACACACCTTGGTGAGCTTTTTTCATTCTTTTCTTTTTCATTTTTTTTTTTTTTTGTAATACTCGATAAAATTGAAATTCAATAATAATAATAAATTAATTAATTAATTTAATTAATTAATTAAATTAATATCTTTAAGGTATCCGACTTCGTTCGTCACTTAGATTAGAATATATGTATAAAATCGTTTTAAGGACTCTTTTGAGACAAAAAAAAATTATTTAAATACAATATTTCGGCAAAAAATTAACTTAGAATAACCTCCTTTTGTGAAAAATGCATATATTATAATAATATTTTACCTGTGTATGTAGTTCAAATCTCTGTTCAGAGGCTCAACTATGAGTTTTGAAAAATTCACTTTATTTTCAGAGTTACAACCCATTGAAATAATTATCGGCGTTTTTTCTTAAGATTTCTCCCCTCTGTTGTCGTAAAACATGCATACACCCACTTCTAAGTTATGTATTTAAAAAATTCTAGTTGAGCCTCTGTACAGAGGTCTGAGCTACATACAGGCAAAATATTATTATAATAGAAGCATTTTTTCCAAAAGGAGAATATTTTGAAACGGGGTCATTTTATGTTCATTTTTTGTCAAAATATTGTACTTAAATAATTTTTTCATTGTAATACTAGCCTTAAAACAATTTTATATATATTTTTTAATCTGACACTAAATATCATAAATGTTATCCATTTATACGCTTTGCAAAATCATGGTTCCGAACGTAGTCGGATACCTTAACGCTTAGGAAATAAAATTAGGAGGTGGATCATTGGGAGACCTTAGATAGGACAGTTTTAAATCAAATTTCTCTAGACTGTTATGTAATAATTTTTTTTAATGTCACACTTTGAAGTAGTGCGAAAGCTATTGACGACATATTTCGTTATTTTGAACTTCGTTCGAGTGACAAGAACAACATCTGAGTTGGCACTCCACTCCCCAAACTTCTGCACGAGGCCAACATGAGCCTCGACAGATTTGATGTGCATCAGCCCTTCTATACGGAGGGTCTTCAGTGGCACCAGGACTCAAAACTATGACTCCACAATGCTGGGTACAAATTCACCATAGTCATGGCCAACAAAGACCATAACCAAGACCTTTGTTATTGATTAATCAAAGATATTGATTCAACGAAATATAAAAGTTATCAGAGCTTTCCAGCTTAAAGATGAACTCTGTTTCTACAACAATGCAGAGACTTAGCTACCGCCGTATCAACCGTATCAATGATGCGGGGGCCCCCGCGTTACAGGGGCCCCCATATGCATAGCAAAATTCATAGAATGTTAAAGGGCTCCCAAATGAGCCTCCAAGGAATTTTGATACAGAGCTCACTCAAGACTAGATACGCCAGTGCTACAATGTAACCTTTCTGTTTGAAGCAAATGAAATTGATTACAGTTCAAATGAGTGATATCTCTTTATTGACTGTTCATCAAGAAATCTTTAGAACATGCTTCTCACAGTTGAAATACATACCCGTCTCTTCCCCCTCTGTTGCATTCAACCCATTTCAAAGAGGATTACACCTGCGTAACAAGATTGTTAGCTGTGTCAAAATATGATGAATATGTAAGGGAAGTTATTGGAGACTTCAAAATGATACGTTTCTCGAAGGGTCTCCGAAGCAGTTCCACCAAGTTTCCTTGTTATATCGTTGTCTTTAGCGCACAACATGCAGAATTGGCCACAAATAACCGAGTTACCTGTATGAAGAAGCAACATCCAGCTAATACCACTGGTAGATCCTTAAAAGGTACTAATATCTGTCTTCCATGTTAAATTAGATTTAATCAAACAATTTGTCGAAGTTTCAGATAAGGAATCAGCAACCTTCAATACTTCTTTTATGAGAGAAGGCAAAAACAAACCCAGTTGGCTAATAGTTAAGGAAGTTCCTTGTGTAATTGAAGATTTCTCGGAGAGTTTTAGTGTGCATAAAAAAGCCGTTTTAGTGGGATTCATGTCTTGTAAATATAAATCTTGGCAATATTAAATCTCTTCGAAAGATTTGAGGAACTGGTTAATATTTTGCTGAAGAGCTACAAAAAAATAAATAAATAAATAAGGTTCTGGATACCGTTGAAAGTTTATAACCTCTAGATGTTCATTTAAATAAATTTAAGAATAACATAATAACGTACTCGGAAAAGGCAAGGCGAATGTTTTCATCAAGATAAGTTGGATTTCGAACGTTGTCACCAAGACCAGTATAACGCGAACATGATGGGATATCAGATTTGGGCGCTGTTTTGCGAAATTAATTTACAGTACAGATGCAAATCTTGAAAGCATACGTTTTTAAATCTTTTGTAGTAATTTTATTCGGAATTGTAGTGTAAATATATGTCACTTTTGCTGCATATGTGTTTGTCTTTTACATTATGTAAAAGCCACGAATTTATCGATTTCCTCATTCGAAATATGTAAAAATTAAACTACTGTCCTGGTTACAAAATCAAAATTGGAGTGGAATAATAGTCATTTTCTATGGTTTGTAAAATCACACTTATTAGCCAGAAATAAAAATGGTGTTACATAGAAATAAAATCACACTTTCTATTCAGAAATAATAATGGTGTTACATAGAAATAAAATCACACTTTCTATTCAGAAATAAGAATGATGTTACATAGAAATGAATTTTGTACAATTTGTACAAATTTGTGTACAATTTAAACTTTAAATTTAAAAAATTATGTACAATCACGTTAGGCCAAATTGGATTCTTCAGATAATTTTCCTAAAAACGTCGCCAAATACAATCTCGCCAAGATCACACCGTCGCTTAGCAACGCAAAGTGTATTCTCGGGAGTGATTTTCACTTCTAGTCAAGGTTATTAGTTTTTTTCTGGAGTCATAACAACAATAAGTCTACAACATAACGTTCGAATCGAGCACTTTAAAAGCAGATATTTTACCTCTGACAGTCACGCAGTTGAAAAGCATAGCTGCGTTTACAAAATATGCCCACATTTGGAAATAAAGACAGTGCAATTTTGTGCGATTTGGATAATAATATTAAAAGAAAAATGCCGGGAAATGCCTCCTTGGGTGATTCACATATTTTATCACTTTTCTTGATTGAACACAATGCAACTTTATATTCACAGTCTAATTAATTTCGCCCGTTAGGGAGACATAAAAACAAAAACGTACACTATTTTGCTATGTTGGCAATCCCTGAACATATAGTGGAGACAATTAAAAAAAATTTCTNCTCCTTGGGTGATTCACATATTTTATCACCTCTCTTGATTGTAAGATACAACTTTATGTTCAGTCTTATTAATTTCGACGTTAGGGAGACGTAAAAACAAAAAACGTATACTATTTTGCTATATTGGTGATCCCTGAACATATAGTGAAGACAATTAAAATAATTTCTAGTAAATACCGAAAAAACTGTATTTAAACTTGTGAACACCGGTATTACAATATTGAACAAATAGCTTAAAATATACCGGTGTTCGGTATCTCGGTATTCCGGTATTGTAATCCCTACTCGCCACAAGGTTAGTGATTAAATTAATTGCTAGGGGAGATTATTATAAGAGTCTGGAAGAATTCTTCTAGGTCTTTTAGTATCTGGCTCTGTGGATAATATTTATTTAGATTTTGTACATGAACGCGTTGCCAATATTAGGAAGATTTTCGAAAAATGAAATAGCCAGTTTTAGGATGTAGTTTTTAAGTGGAAGAACTTTTATATCTCTCTAAATATCAGAGTTTTTAGTATATCGATTAGTTTTAATTATATTACGAATTAGAGGGTTCTGATCAACTTCGAGAATTTTAACATTGGCATCTACTGCCCCACACTGGCGAGCCGTTTGTAATTATGGGAAGCAAGATGGCAGTGTAGAGAAATATCTTATTATAAATATGCATTTCCGAATTCCCTGGCCAATTAAGGGGTAGAGTGTTCTAAGAGCATTTTGGAATTTATCACGCATTTGTATAATATGTTGTTTCCAAGTGAGCTTTTTATCAAGGATCAGTCCTAGGTATTTTGCGCTCTGAGACCATCGTAGTGGTGTGGAGTAAAGCGTTGGTGGTGTGCGTTGTGTTCTTCTGGCGAAGAGTACCATTACTGCTTTATCTATGTTATTTTTAATCTTCTCTTCTATGTATGGAAGAAATTTTATAAGAGATGTAGGTGTTTGTTAAGTACCAAGGTGATTATATCACTATTTTTGTATGTGGCGAGGGTGACAGTGTCATCCGCTTAGATATTAGTACTGATTTGAAGTTGAGTAGGAATGTCATTAATGTAGATATTGAACAAAAGGGGCCCGAGAAGGGTACCTTGGGGGACCCCATAATTGATATTAAAGGTGTTAGAAAGGGAATCGTTCACTCGTACTTGAAAAGACCTATTGACAAGGTACGAGTTAATTAAATGGATGAGTGCAGAAGGAAAATTATATTAGTAATTAGTTTGTAAATGATTTTTTCCCGAATAAGTTCTTTAATGTTATTTGGAGTGTACGTGGGGTTTTTGTTATTGCTATTGGTTTAAAGGCAAATTAGTGGGTGGAGCGAACGGCGGTGGGGAAAATTGCAATTTTATCTTCAAGCACAGTAGGATTATTGATACCTGAAGAAAGACTGATATAACAATTTAAATTATTTTTAAAAGTAGAACAACAGGGGGTAGCTGCCCTAGCGTTGTCATTGTGAATGGAAGGGGGGG
>BMAV01000050.1:0-73627 GCA_019973955.1 Trichonephila inaurata madagascariensis | reverse complement strand
TTTTTGAGGAAAATGGCGCCGTCCGTGTACATCGCTAAGTGGACTTCGGCAGCCTTCGGGATGTCGTTGATGTATAGATGAAAGAGCGTGGGCCCAAATAAAGATCATTGTGGCACCCTACTGAGAATTGGACGCGGGGTGGAGAGACTGTTTTCAACTCTTACCCTAAATTCACGGGAGTTTAGGTGGAGTGTATAATTTTGATGAGTTGGTCCGAATTTATGCTCTAATGCTATTTTAAAATGAAAACTTTTACAAAAATTGCTTGTATATTTTAATTCTAAAATGTAGATTTGAAGTACGTAAAAAAAAATACGCAATTTTTGAACCTACACTTCTGTGGCCACCGTAAATGCAACACCAAGAAAGACAAGAGATAGCACAACAAAATTTATTTTGTAGATAAAATGTTGACCAAGTATCAAATGATTAAATTTATAGACTTTTGTGAAGTTTGGTTCCTGCCAGAATCAGTAGCCAGAGAAGCCGCCATTGTTGATGATCACCGCTACCACACGCCTCGGTATTGATTCAAAGAGACCAAGCAGCTTCCACACGTTGCCAAAGTTGATCTGGTGTGGCAGCTGGGGGTGTAATCTGGGTCAATCGTTGAGCAACCATGGACCAATGTTTTCTATCGGCGAAAGACCCGGGAGAGGGAGTCGGCAAAGGGAAGCAATTCAATCTGGTGATTGAAAAGAACCTGTGAACAATGCGTGCCATGTGTGGTGCGCATTATCCTGTTGAAGTACGGCTGTGGCCAAGCCCTGAAGGTAAGGAAGGACAACTGGCTCCAACACCTCGGAGATGTAGCGCTGGCTGTTTAAAGTACCGGCAATGCGTACTAGAGAAGTGCGAGAGTGATATCCAATACCGCCCCATACTATAATACCCAGTGCAGGATCAGTGTAGCGGTGCATTACGCAGCTGTTCAGCATCTTCTCTCAACGGTGTCTCCGGACTTGAATCCGACCATCGTGGTGTTGCAGACAGATGCGTGACTCGTCAATAAAAACAACTTCATTCCATTCTGCCTCCCACATTTTCATCGCACCATTGGCGGTGGAGACGTCTGTGGTTCTGCGTCAAGGGTAGATCAAGCAATGCACGTCTTGCGGACAGACCACTCTGCGGTAAACGACGTCGAATGGTACGCGCAGGCACTGAATGATGCGTTACAGATTCAATGTGTTGTGCTATGGTTCGTGATGTGACTGAGCACACTGCCATGCGCACAATTTTTGCCTGTCCTCACGTGAAGTGGTGTACTGAGGTGGATGCGATCGACCACGTCGGTCCGTTGTACTCTCCTGCATCCAACGATCACATATCCGCATTATAGTTGTTTGGTTTCGTCCAACACAACAACCGATTTCCCTGAAAGATGACCCACAATCTCGGTAGGCCATTATCCTTCCTCTGTTGAACTCGGATACTTGATCAAAAGCTAATCGCTGTTTTCTACGAGACATAACTGATCGTTTTTTTGAAAAAAACCGCAAGAAAAACACAATTACCGAACTTGAAATCGTCGAAATCTCCAAGCCTTAAATAGCGCTTTGAGGTGGCGCCACAGGTGAGCGTGATGTGTGTCTGCGCTGAAATTCTAATCATTTGCATATCTCACCTCCGCTAATGCATGTTGTAAATGTCATGCTATTTGCATGCTTCCTTCAGGGTGTTGCATTTACGGTGGCCAGCAGTGTATTTTGATAAAATAACACGGATCGAGAGATTTAATATTTTACTTCTTCCTCCGACATTTCTAAATTCCTCATATTCTATTTTTGTAATAAAAAAAAATCCTTGTATTCACCTTTTTTCATGCTATTCTGCACAAAATAGTAAGTAATTTTTTTTTAATTTCATTCTTTTTATTTCATTTAAATTCTAAGTTATTTTAACATTTCAAAAGTTTTTGTCAGAAAAAAGCAATCCTTTAAAATTACTTTTCTGACGATTTGTTATAGATAGGCCACCATTTTGGATTCCATATCATTCGACAATAAGCGCTGTTTGGCGCTTAGCATTCCGATATCAAATTAGTTCCATTTAAGGAAAACCGAATATTGTGATACTTATACCACAGTGCCGGATTATCCATTGGACGCCCAGGGGCCCTGAGAGGCTCCGGATAAGCTGGACTTAACCAAATTTTCTGGTTATAAATTTCGATCCTCTAGTGCTAAAGGGACCTGCAGATATTTTGCGTCCACTGCCCGAAATGAGCTTAAATCGGCACTGACTTATACTCTTCTTATAGTTGAATAGAGTGATACTTAACTTATTCTTAGGGCCATGGGTAGCCTAGTGGTTAGGCATCGGACTGCAGACCGGAAGGCTTGGGTTCGATGCCAGTTGCCACCAAACACCCTCCGAGTACACACGGAGTACGTGCTCGTTAAATCAGTTGGTCCGAAAGTCTTGTGGGCGGTCGCATCGGAAACCACGAGTGCAGGGGACTGGAGAATATTTCCCACCCTTCCAGTTCCATGCCTAAATTGTGGAGGTGGAGATCGATGGTGTCGCCATCTATCGTAAAGATCTATCGTCCTTTCGGGAATTTCTGCGAGCTAAATCGTACTGCCACCTGTATGATCTCAAGGCTAAGGCCAACGACAGGCGTACATCTTGCCCATTGCCACGATGAATTTCGTGGGCCTCGATCTGACTTTGTCAGACAAGTGGCATGAGCAACAACAACAACAACACTTATTCTATTCATGAGTGATAAAATTAAAATATATTAATAGGAAAAAAAGTGTTCCGAACTCGTATACGATCTACGAAAACAATCTTATCTGATGTTAATCTAACCATAAAAAAAAGCATCGAGAACTTTAACCTTACGCGAACTTTTTAAAACAACTTGAACCTTGCATGAACCTTGAAATCACTTTTAACCTTTCGTAAAGAAAAGGAAAGAGTGTATCTATTATTTTCTAAAAGGAAAGTCATAGAAATATCTATCGTTTTAAATCAATTTTTTAATTAAATTTAAAAAAGAAAAGGTATTGTTTGACGTAAAAGAAAACAGTACATACATTTATCATCGTTTTGGGATTTATATCTGCTATCCTGTTTTGCTCCTGTACAATTTCTGTGCTTTTAAATGGTATTTGTGTATCTTATAAAAAGTAGTTGGAGAATTTAACTCTTCTTCAGAAGAATCTTAACCATACTTTGGTCACTGGCCTAAGAGTTCAGTTTTGAGTAGAATTCACACTTATCAAGATATCAAATTATTTGTAAAAGAATGATTTTGTGAAATAAGTATTCGAAACTTCTTTTTAGTAGCACGTTATACATTAATAAATGTTCAGAATACCCTGTGTGTGTGTGTGATTCTCTTTTCCCTTTTTTTGAAGTTATACTTCTTTTGGGGCGTTAGAGAAATAGGATGAGGGTGACTTTTTACGATGCGCGCGCACACGTCACGGATGTGAAACAAAACGCACACCGTCACGGATGCGAAAATGCTTTGTCTAGAAATATACAGAACGTTACAGATCATTGCGGCCTTCGAAATTCTCAGAAAAATATTTCTCTTCATTTCCCAGAAGAGGAAACCCGGGTTTGAACCAGGGACTTCTCGATCTGCCTTCGAATGCTGTACCACTGAGCTATACATTCGAGTCAGCTAACCTTTGCCTTGCGTTCCGTATAGAACGGATACTAAAATGCTTTGATTAGAAATACTTATAACGGGACATATCATTCCCGCCTTCAAATTTCTCAGAAAAATATTTCTCTTCACATCCCTGAAGAAGAGGGCTCCCGGGTTTGAACTGAGGACCTCTCGATCTGCAGTCGAATGCTCTACCACTGAGCACAATGTTTTAATCATTTTAAAATGACTATAACTCGGGAGCTCTTCAGGTGGATGCCTTAATTTTTTCAGGAACGATTCTTCCCGCCGAGACATTCAATATGAGGTCTCAGATCTCACATTCGGCTTACTTCATCTCCAGATACAGTCTGATACCCCCCCTTATGTTATTGGTCCTATTGTCCCTGTGCGGGGGTGTTTAAATTTATTTAAATCGTGATTATCTCAGGTTTGACTGGTTTAAGTGACTGAAGGTTAGTATCGTTCAACTTTGCTCGTGACCGCCTTTCGCCCTTGGCCCAGCTTGCCCTGCTAAAGATTTTTAGAAATATTTTAATCTTGTTACGCCAAAGAAGTATAACTTCTTACGTGCGTACATAAATACACAACACACTTTTTTTAATATACAGAAGATTCTAAATTTATTTTAAGATTCTACTGATCGTGGTGAAAATAATTGGTAAGTTTTGATTCCTGAAACGGATGTTAACACTACTTTTTCTATTTAAATCAGATGTTTGAAATACGCTAAGAAAATTTGAAGTTTTAATGCTTTCTAGAACATATTTTCAAAATTTACCGTACAAAATCTTGCCAAGAAATTTTCAGAATCTTAATACAAGACAAATGTTACATATTTGTAATTTACTACGGTTTTTTCTTTGTATCATTTTCTATAGGACAAGGAAATATCTCTAAGCTTTTGATGGGAATAACGCACATGGAACATTTTCAGCTCTTCCGCGCCCCGAAAGTTCTTACATATATTGCAAGCCATTTTCAACGCGCTTAAACGTAACGTTAAAATTCAATGGAATACAAGATTACTCTATTCAAATTTAGATTATTGTATTGATCTAGATGTAATAAATTGTATACGAAAAATGAAAGAATTGGGAAGTTTGTATATTATTGCATTTTTCTGGGACTATTTAGTACAGTAGAACGTATTTTTGTGCAGTTCTTTTTTCTGCGATTTTATTTTTGTGCGATTTTTTTCTGAGCGATCTTTTTTTTATGCGGTATATGAATTTTAACGGCTTTGGTGCCACTGTAATGTTTTCTATCAATGTACCAGTAACAATCGGAGAATGTTAGGACCACCCTGCAAAGTCAGATTTTGCCTTTAATATTTTATAAATTGGGTAAATACGTATTTGGTGTTAGTCAGGCCTTGCCCCACGAGACAAGGGTTGCGGGGAGAGTACGTTATACACCTCTGCAATCTACATATATTCATTTATAGATGCTTTGTTCATTTGTTATAAACAGTCTCCCGACCAAGGGTTTCCAGCACGCGGCCCGTGGGCCGTATGTGGCCTGCCAGTACGTAAGTTGCGGCCCGCCGACTCTTTTTATAAAATTTTTCAAATATCAGATTCTTAAAGTTTTTTCATTTTGAAATTTATTTGAGGGGAAATTTTGATAAACATATTTATATCTACAATGTATTTGTGCCTGTTACCTGTTCAAAAGAACAGGAATTTTAAAAGGATTTAAGAATTTTAAAAAAATTTAAAATAAATCCTTTTTGATAATAGAAACGCTAATTAGATTAAAATAGATTTATATTTTATCAAACAGTTACATTTTATTTTACTATAGTAAATTAATTTTTTAATAAATTTTGAATTGCATTATGCATATCTTTTACTATGGATGGCACATGATTCTCTGTGTGTGCGACTTTCATTTCTCCTTCTCCTTTTCTGTTTGGAGTTCCCAAAAAGCAAGAGGCAGTCAGAAATGTTTTTTAAAGTTTAAATAAAATATTCAGGATGGTTAAGATAAAGGACTATGTATATATATACTTAATTGTTTGCGCGAATGACAGCACTATCAAATTTCAACAATGAGTAACGAAATATCATTTCAATAGGAACAACATAGTTTTCAAGGAAATGGCAACTGTAATATTTCAAACATTATTTAATCATTGAATTATTATATTATATAAATATTATTATATTATCTATGTCTGTATGCATGAAAAATAATGAAAACAATAATAATAATTCATTATGTTTAAAATTTTCACTCCAATAAATGTTTTTTTTTTTTTGTTTCCAAATCTGATATAAAGGTACATATTTTTATGTGCGGCCCACGAGATTTTAATGTTTTTTCGAAGTGGCCCGCAAGGTCATTTGGGTTGGACACCCTTGCTCCCGATAATGCAGGTTCAGTTGCTTTCTCTCAACGCGCCAACATCGCGCGCTTGATTGAAGATGAAATTTTCAATGACAGTGACATTATCTATAATTTGATAGATTATGAAAACGGACAAAAAGAACCGGATTCTCTCAGAGCGGATAAAATATATGCAGGGATGCAGCTTTCTAACAAATTGAAAAAGCATTTTCTTAAAACAAATACCAATTCCAGAAAGAATATGAAATTTCAAAAAGAGCTTCGATCATGCATATCTGGTTATCGTGACGTTTACAAGCAACTGACCCACTGACCGTCGTCCAAAAACTTATCACTTACCTTGTTGTGTCAAAAAATAAATCAATTGAAATTGTATCTTCAAGTGAGGAAAGCGAGTTTGAACTTATTCATTACAGGGATGAGTTGAGTTTGGTGTTTTATGGCGCAAGAGCCAGTTTTGGCTATACTGCGCCAAACATTCATAGGTCTGTGGTCTGGACGGGAAAAGAAGAAATTGGATAACAAGATGGAGGATCGAAAATAGAGAAGGATCACTGGGGTACCCCGGGGTCGTAACACCCGTGTTTACCAAAGATAGTAAACCCCTTGGGAAAAGGAAAAGATCACTAGGGTACCTCGGGATTGTGAGACCTAAAGAAGGTGAGCCCCCTGAGGGGTATTCATTACAGGAAGATGAGCGCTTTGAATTACGTATAGTAGCTTGAAAACTTCTCCATGTATACAATGAGAAATTAAATGTTTTAAAAATGTTTTTCCATGCATAATTTAATTATTTATTCTGTTATGGAAGTATTTTCTCATAAACTTCGTAAATAATGGGCGTATTTTCTAAGTGTGACTTTTTATTATGCGGTCCGTATTCACTGCATTAAAAAAATTCTGTAGTATTTTGATGAAATTGTTTGTTATATGTAAGAATTTATGAAATATTTTCGAATATTTTTTGTGCAATTTTTTTTTATGCGGCCCCTATCTACTACACAAAAACAGGTTTTACTGTATGCTATTGAGTATTTTCAAATGTTAACCTCGATAGCTTTATAACCTTTTTAAAAATTTAAAACCTCGTATGATAATTAAAAAAAATAGACACAAAAATGTTGTATAGAAAAGAACGTAAGCAAAATCAAATTTTTTTAATTTTTAGGATACATTATTTCATTTTAATAATTATTGTAATATCAATTTAGAGACAAGGAATTTAAAAAAAAAATCTGCAAGTTTAACGATTCTATGACGAGTGTTACAGTTTATTATCACTTTTAGATGCAGTACTCGGGCTGTTAACGATGGTTTTTGCAATTTTGAACCAAAGTGACGAGAGTGATATCTCATCTCTACCTTAAGGTATCCGACTACGTTCGGAACCGTGATTTTGCAAAAGCGTGTAAATGGATAATATTTATGATATTTACTCTCACTTAGATTAGAAAACGTATATAAAAGTGTTTTAAGAATATTATTACAGTAAAAAATTATTTAAGTACAATATTTTGACAAAAATGAACATAGAATGACCCATTTTCAAAATATTCTCCTTTTGCGAAAAATGCTTCTATTATAATAATATTTTCCTTGTATATAGCTCAGACCTCTGTACAGAGGCTCAACTAGAATTTTTGAAATATATAACTTAGAAGTGGATTTATCCATGTTTTACGACAACAGAAGGGAGAAATTTTAAGAAAAAAACGCCGATAATTATATTTCAATGGGGTTGTAACTCTGAAAATAATGTGAATTTTTCAAAAATTGTAGTTGAGCCTCTGTACACAGGTCTGAGCTATATACAGACAAAATACTATTATAATAGAAGCACTTTTCACAAAAGGAGAACATTTTGAAAAAAGGTTATTCTAAGTCAGTAGCGCACACAAAAATTTTTTAAAGGGGAGGGCAGGATCAAAGTCCACCATTTTGGTTTCATGCTCCAGTACACCGCCCAACATATTCTTTTGATTTTGTTGATTTTCAGGAGCAAAAGCAATATTAAATTAATTATTGAACAAATAATTAGCATTAATTAATAAAATTAATTATTAATAACAAATACATAATAAAATTTTACATAATATATGCATAGGATTATAACCAAGCGAAAAAAAATCAAGGGCTATGGGGGGTGTCCAGACCCCTAGGACACCCCCCTTGTGTGCGCCACTGTTCTAAGTTAATTTTTTGCCGAAATATTGTATTTAAATAATTTTTTTTTGTGAAAATGTCCTCTTAAAACAATGTTATACATGTATTCTAATCTAAGTGACACTAAATATCATGAAAATTATCCATTTATGCGCTTTTTTAAAATCACGGTTCCCTAACGTAGTCGGATACCGTAACTTCTTAACGACGCTACTGCGAACTAGAGGGCTATGAGTTTCGACAGATTTAACATAAAAATAGTTACTGATATCAGAGATAAAGGAGGAGGAATTTAAAGTTAAAGTTCAAAATTTAATTTCACAACATAACAAATATAAACACATAATATCTCACATAGGCGGAAATGCCCTTGGGCTCTTCCGACCATAATGCCAGACATTCGTCCGATATGGAGTTACAATCGTTAGCCCTAATGGAAGAATTAGAGCTCGTTTTAAACATGACTGGCTACGAACGTTTCAATTAAGAAGCGAAAGGCAATAGAAACCGTTTTAGGGGGAAAATATATACTCTTCCTTTTTATATCACATGCTACTGTCCAGTTCCTTTTTTGTTTTCGGTATATCTTTTTGATGTTATCCTCAATTATTTCTTTCCGAGAATAATAAAATGATGCTTTGCATGAAATAAATAAAATAGATTTCGTTTCCTTCTGAAAACACACTTCGAACAGGAAAAGCTTTTACGAATCACGTTTTCGAATACGCGTATTCGTATATTCGTACAAAATGTACAATATATGTCTTTAGTTGGAACAGTACTAAGAGTTGCTTAAAATTAATATAGAATGCTAAGAACATTTTAAAGCAAGCTGCATCGAAATCCGACACTAATTACGCTCTGAGCAATAAAAAATATAAATATCAACGAAGATTTGCCCTTTATAAAGAATGTAAGCAAACAGAATTTCTATTAAAAACTGTTCATATTTATATATAGTTGATTGATTTTACTTGGTTTATTTAAGGGGGTTCACCTATGTGATGGCCTGTTTTTAAACATTTTTAGGGAACTCTTTTTGACGACCAGTAAAAAGATAGAACTTTAAATTTTTTATCATTTATTTATATGTATTTTAAGAGTATGTATATAAATGTTTAGCCAAAAATATCCAATAGAACGTAAGTTATAGCGCCCTGAACATACCCGCTTCGAAAAAATGGACGCTCACTGCCTCCACGATCCCGGCTGATTGGCTTATCTGAAATAAAAAAAAATTAACGGTGTTTTAATCTATAATCTCAAATGCACCGAATGAACTATACTCAATTGAAAATATCTAAAATTGCATTTTTGGTAGGCATCTGAGGATAAAGTTTCGAATTTCATGGGGGGGTTATGTTTTTGTTTTAAAAAAGAAATATTTTGAATTTTGGAATGATCGTAGTTCATTTGGTGCGTTTATATGTGTTGAGTCTACCCTATAAATTTGAAGTCATTCGGTCTTGAGATATGATGGAGGAAAGTTTGAAAAACACAGGTTTGAGAAAAACGCGCTTAAAGTTTCAAGTCCGATTAAAACAATGAAAATCTTAACTTAGAGCTACGAACAGCTGCTCTTCTAACATCTGCTTCTTTATAACGACTTCGAATCTTAAAAAATTACTTTACCACCGTATTCTAGACATGTTAAGGAAGCAATTTATGGAAAAAAATTATTTTTTATTTTTTAAACGCATTACATGGGTGAACCCCCTTAAATCGCATTTTGAAGTGACGAGGGCTGTTGGCAACAAATTTCAAAATTTTAAACTATAGTCAAGTCATGAGGGCGTCTACTGAGTTGGCACTACACTCTCCAAACGCTGTTCGAATTTGGAATGTTCTTTTTGTCTTTTTAAGTGTCACAGGGCTATATCATTTATTCATTATTCAAAAAATGATTCTCTACATCTGTCCAACTGGTAGTATTTCGTGATTTACAGGGTGTGAACCAAGTCTTGACCTGATTATAAAAAAATTCCTTACAAAATAACCATTTAATATAACAATATAACATTTGTATCATTAGAGAGGTCAGTTTTAGTAGTTTTTTTGAGCAGCAGATGACGCTAATGTTCCATCAAATGCGACTTAGGGGAACATTTGTAAAGGAAAACATAATTTTTGGCCCTAAGAGTATCAATTCAAGAGAAAGCCCAGTGTGCGAATGCCGGTTTATCCATTGGACTCTTGTTGCGGGCACCAAAGGGCCCGGATAATCTGGACTTAACCAGGTTTTCTGGTAATAAATTTCGATCCACCAGTGTGAAGGGGCCCCGTAGATCTTCTGCGTCCAGGGTCCGAAAAGAGCTAAAACAGGCACTGTTGTGTGCTTTGGCTTCAAGGTACGAAATCCCCCCGTTAATATTCAGCGTAAATTTCAATGTCGTTATGGAAGCAAATCTCCAAGTGTAAAATCAATAAAGCAATAGTATGAAATGTTTAAGGCAGTTTTTGCCAAATGTATGAGAACTTGAACAAAGTGCGGAGCATATTTTCGGACAGAGAAAAATGTCTCTATTTTTATGAAAATCTGTAATATTGTAACTCGTGCATTTTTTCAAAATATAGTGTTTTTAAAATTTTAAAATATTCCATACATAACCAATTTTTCCTTTTAGCATGTAAAAGGATCGCTCATTTAGCATTATGGTGTAGGAGAAAATATGGGAAACATATTTTATACCAGAAAAAATACATGAATTCAAATGAAAATGAGGAGCATGATAAAATAAGTAATTCTATTCAGAGCAGTGGTCAGAATATAATATTAATGTTGGAGTACTTTAATATTTGAAAAATTGTTCCGAATCCGGGTCCTGTTCTTTAACATTAACCAAACATAACTTCAAACTGTGTTCCATGGAACCCTGGGTTCCACGAGGCATATGCAAGGGTTCCGAGAGTCAAAATAAAAAATCGAAAAGAAAGTTCTAAATATGTATGCAAAATGGATTCACGTTTTCTATGGAGTAGATTAAAAATCTATTTCAACATTTCAATGAAAATCAGGATTTATTACTGATAGAACAAGAACGAGTGATTGAACTATCTACAGATTCTATGTTTAAATGCATATATGAATGAGAAGATCTTGATTTTTGGTTTCAAATTTACCTAGTATATCCACAATTTACTTCACTTCACACTGGGCTTTCAATAGGCCCAGACTTCTACAATTTGTGTGTAAAAATGCAAGCACATATCCCTGTTACTAACTATAATGTATGTGTAAGTGACATCTAGAGCACAACTAATATGAATAGAACACAATTAATGAGTAAATTATGTTAACATTATATATATATATACATACTTTTTTTCAATAACAAATAATGCTTTTCTAAAATTGCCTTTACATAAAGTACACATAACATGTTGATCTACTGTATATAAATACTATTTTAAGACATATCCTTCTAAGAATGTGTGTAAAGGGAGAATGGGGTTCTCCGAAAACACTTAATGATTCTAAGGGTTCCGTGAGTCAGAAAAGTTTGAAGATCACTGCCTTAAAGAAACAGGTAGGCGTTAAGGATCTTCCTAGCAGTGGCAGGCCTAATGTGAGTGAATCAATTGCTGAACACTTTCGGCAATGGTTCCAACGTAGTCTTACTAAATCAATTTGTGAAGCATCACATGTGTGTGAAATTCAAATATCGCAAACAAGTTTGCTAAGAATTCATAATAAAATGCTTGCATGCTTATAAAGAGCAAGACATGCTAAAGAACACTTGATGGAAACTGGAATACCACCCGACATTCTCCGAACTACCAAGGGGGGATACGTTTAAATTTACTTATGTATAAATGGTCTTATAAAAAATTCAAAATAGTTATTATAATATATCCAAAAAACATGTGTCCAATTATAATAGTTTGAGCACAATAAATACATATTTATAATTAGGGTTGGTTTACCCTGTAAACTTTTGGTTTGTCCTGTATTTAATAAAGTTCAAAATCACAAAAAATAATTGTTCTAACAAATATAAAAGTCATATGCCTATCGATGTTATGAATGCACACAGCTCAATCTTTATAACAGAGTAATCTTCTTGTAAGCTATTAAAAAGTATTTAGATAGAAGGCCACGGAACTTAAAAGAATATTTCTGTTTTACAGTTTGGAAGTGCTGACCAAAAGTATCAAGATCTCCATAAAGAAGCATTTGATACTGGAGTAAATGAGAAAACACTTATATTTAATGATAGAACACCAAATTGCTTAAATAATATGAATTAACTTTGGTTTTAAATTAGAGTAATTTCTGTTATTTCTGCTTTTCTGGCTGTCAATGTGTGAGTATAGGGAGTAGAAATTAAGCCAAAATTTTATTCATAACAGGATCGTAAGACTCTGAGAAAAGAGAAAAACTCATGAGTTTGCATTTTATAGAAATATAAGACCCACATATGAAACGCGGGATGCATTTTAAATGTAAAGAACTTATATTTTAACGTAAGCAATTTAAACTCATTATTTAAATTTTATTTGCTCCGTTTCTAATTTTCACATCCCCGCAAGATCTCATAAGATTCTTTATAATGTTCACAGCTCTTTGACCAATTTCTTTTCCCTGTTTATTCATATTTTTTACGAATACTGTTGTTAATATTCTGAAATACTTTTTTAAAAAAAATGCAGTTTGGAAAATCGCTTTAAATTATAGATTATTAGAAAATTGAACTTTAAAAAAAGCCCTAAAACCGTATAATTATAAATAAAATTCATATTTATAAACAACCAAAAACAAAATTGAAGTTTAGTATAAACAGAGAATTAATAAACACACATAAAAAAGAACTAATAATAATCGTCAAATCCTTTTTTCCGGGGTTACGTAATAAATTACAATTTGTCAACAACATAGTTACAATCGCAAGACGACATCTCAGAAGATTTAGAACATTATATATTCTACAAAATCATTTGTAATAAAAAAGACCATTTTATTATCTCTTAGCGGTCGAAAAGGAAAATAAAAGAAATGCTACTTTAGATTTGCAAACGATATTCTATTAATTTGAAGGGGAAAAAACAATTATAGTAAAGCGATCACAATTTTCGAATAATTGATAAATTTATATTCTTTTTTTGTAGCATTATATTTCTCAGAAATATTGCCTTACTCGTATATTCACTTTTCTGATATCTTTTTCTCTAAATTTCTTACAAATGTGGCCTTGTTTCTTACATATGTATTAAAATAGTACTCGTGTAAAATTATTCAACAAAACACAAAAATTTCAGCATTATTTTATTTTGCATAGAAAATTAAAGTTATTAAACACGCAATTACATTCTCAGGTTAATGTTATATTTCGCAGAGTGGCCTCGTTATAAATATCCATTGCATAATTAAATTTAAATAAAATTGTAATTCATTAGGTGTGTAGTCAATTTAATTAGGTATAGTTAATTCAAAAACAACTACAGCGTTCTTCTTCGCAGAGAATATGAAAATTTTTTAAACATCGTTACAATTATTTGTATTTGCGGCTGTTAAAAAAAAATGTTTTTTTTTTTGAAAAATCAAGCAGGAAAATTTACATTTTATGATTATTTATTAGTAAAATCTTCATAGAAACAACAATTTGTCATATAAACAGATTTAATTTTGGAATATTGTAATTGTAATCGAATAATTTTAATTAATATTCGAATTTCGTTTTTTCTCTAAGAATTTTTCCACTATTCAAACTTTGTAAAAATTTAACTAAACTGAATTTTTGTGTTTTGCGATACATATTTTTCAAGCTGAGCATGTATCTTCATAACACAAGCCGTACATCGAATAAAAATTAAATTAGTGCATAATTTAAATTAAAATTATCTTCATTTTTTTTGTAATGAAAATAAATTAGGTGTTTTTGAAACATAGTAATCTCAATCTGGATCAAATATTTAAGGATAGAACCATTCTCCTTTACTATTTAGTGTTTACTTACTTTATTTTTTCTGACCGTATTTGCTAATTGTATTTGCACATATATTTATAAAACACATTTGACATTAAGTTAAAAAAATGCTATATATATGGCGTTTGTTTTTGTCTAGGGATTTCATAAATCCCACTCTCGATTTAAAGGCAGTTTAATCACATACATTTATGATTGATTTTTAAAACTCAGTTCACTCTATTATCATTTCACTCACTCTATTCACTCTATTATCTTTTATCATTACGTTCGGAACCGTGATTTTAAAAAGGCGCATAAATGGATAATTTTCATGATATTTAGTGTCACATAGATTAAAATACATGTATAAAATTGTTTTAAGGACATTATGACAAAAAAAATTATTTAAATACAATATTTCGGCAAAAAATTAACTTAGAATAGCCTTTTTTCAAAATGTTCTCCTTTTGTGGAAAATGCTTCTATTATAATATTATTTTGCCTGTATATAGCTCAGACCTCTGTATAGAGGCTCAACTATGATTTTTGAAAAATTCACATTATTTTCAGAGTTACAACTCATTGAAATATATATAATTATCGGCGTTTTTTTCTTTAAATTTCTCCCCCTTCTGTTGTCGTAAAACATGGATAAATCCACTTCTAAGTTATATATTTCAAAAATTCTAGTTCAGCCTCTGTACAGAGGTCTAAGCTATACCCAAGCAAAATATTGTTATAATAGAATCATTTTTCACACAAGGAGAATATTTTGAAAATGGGTCATTCTATGTTCATATTTTGTCAAACTATTAAACTTAAATAATTTTTTATTGTAATACTATTCTTAAAACAATTATATATACATTTTCTAATCTAAGTGACACTAAATATCATAAATATTATCCATTTGTACGCTTTTGCAAGATCACGGTTCCGAACGTAGTCGGATATCTTAAAGTTCATCTAAATTCTAAAATTTGAAACAAAAATGTTATAAGCAAAGTGTAATATTACTGGAAATTTTTATACATTTTGTGGATTCTTTTACCGCACGTTTGGTCTATGCCAGGGATGGCAAACCAGTGGCACGCGTGCCATTGAAGGCACGCATCACAATATGGCTTGTATTTTATTTCAATATGTATCATCAAAATGGCTTGTATTTTATTTCAATATTTCAAAGTTTACTATGAAGTATTACGGACAAGCGCGAGTAATCGCTCACGGGGCGGCGGGGAGCACACTCGTTTGTCATTGCCTTGCTTTAATAAGGTCGTAGACTACAATTGCTTATGATGTTAAATTTGTCTACGCATAACATAGTCAATTTCATTGACATAGCTGTTCTTTAAAGTTTGTTTGAGTTATATTTACGATTTTCAAATGTTATTTAGCATTACTAGTTCAGCAAAAGAACAAAAAGTGCAAAATATAAAGTGTAACAGAGAATTTCAAATTTGGTGGTCCGAGAAACATGACGTTATTAGTAAAGGCGACAAAGCGGTGTGTGTTTTACGATCTGGAATAGTAGTATGCAGAACGTCGTCTGTAAAAAGGTATTTTGAAACAACGCAAATCCTCTAGTCAAAAAGAGTGAACCACAGACAAATAATTAATTGCTTAGAAACCGTTAGGCAGATGACTCAAATTCAGCATGTATTCTACAAAAAGTAACATTTTGCAATCCTAATAAAAGTTGTTTGTCATCCACACACAATCTGCAACAACAAAGTCCCATTTATGTTACTTTTTACTTTGAATTACATGCATAACTTCAACATTTATAATTATACAGTGCAAAAGGTATTTTTCTGCAGTAAATAGAGTTTTGTGTAGATAGTATTTAGTTTTATTATTTTCCCAAAATTATTTGACGGCACGTCTATACCTCATTAAACACATTTTTAGAAAAAATGGCACGTTGATATATAAAGGTTCGCCACCCCTGGACTATGTGTTTAAAATATCAGAATTCTATAAGATTGTTGAGAGACATTAAGATATGCAACTAAGTTCAAAATAGTGATTTTGCAAAAGCGTGTAAATGGATAATATTTATGATATTCAGTGACACTTAGATTAGAAAATGTATATAAAATTGTTTTAAGAATAGTATTGCAATAAAAAATTATTTAAGTACTATATTTTGACAAAAAATGAACACAGAATGACCTATTTCAAAACAGTCTCCTTTTGTGAAAAATGCTCCTATTATAATAATATTTTGCCTATATATAGCTCAGACCTTTGTACAGAGGCTCAACTAGAATTTTAAAAATATATCTTAGAAGTGGGTTTATCCATGTTTTATTACAACAGAGGGGAGAAATTTTAAGAAAAAAAACGCCGATAATTATTTCAATCGGTTGTAACTCTGAAAATAATGCGAATTTTTCAAAACTCAAAGTTGAGCCTCTGTACAGGGGTCTGAGCTATAGACAGGCAAAATATTATTATAATAGAAGCATTTTTCACGAAAGGAGAACATTTTGAAAAAGGTTATTCTAAGTTAATTTTTACCAAAAAATTGATTTAAAAATTTTTTTTTGTCAAATGTCTTTAAGACAATTTTATACATGTATTCTAATCTAAGTGACACTAAATATCATGAAAATTATCCATTTATTCCCTTCTTTAAAATCACTGTTCCGAACGTAGTCGGATACCTTAAGATGCATAAACTTTTACTTAAAATATTTATGTTATGTTTTTCTATGTTTGAAATCCCTCATATATATATATATATATATATATATATATATATAGAAGAGGAAATGCTTAGAAATAATTCAACATAACTATTACTAACGGAAGTGTTCTTGTATATAACTATGAAATAATAATAAGTTGCATTTTGAATATCTTTCTTATCTGTTAATTTGATCGCACAGTTTACTTATTCTTAGAAGTTCTTCTGATGATTGTTTTTACTACCTTATTTATTTATTCATTTATTCATTTGATATTAAAAATGTTTGCGAAGGACGTTACACGTGATTTTCTCGAACTAACGTCATGATGGAATTTTTGTTAAATTCATTGGGAAGTGTTTATAAATAAAAGCTGACAAAAGAAAAGAGCAACAGAGGAGCTTTGAGTTTTTGAAACATGATTGCAGGGTGAGTAATTGTTTGAAACGTTACAAAAAAGTTATTTCGCTTAAGGTATCCGATTACGTTCGGAACCGTGATTTTGCACAAAAACATATAAATGCATAATATAACATATTTATGATATTTAGTGTCACTTAGATTAGAAAATGTATATAAAATTATTTTAAGAATAGTAGAATAGTATTACAATAAAAAATTATTTAAGTACAATATTTTGACAAGAAATGAACATAGAATGCCATCAAAATATTCTTCTTTTTTGAAAAATGCTTTTATTATAATAATATTTTGCCTGTATATAGCTCAGACCTCTGTACAGAGGCTCAATTAGAATTTAAAAATATAACTTGAAGTGGGTTTATCCATGTTTTACGACAAAAGGGGAGAAATTTTAAGAAAAAAATGCCAATAATTATTTCAAATGGTTGTAACTCTGAAAATAATGTGAATTTTTCAAAATCATAGTTGAGCCTCTATACAGAGGCCTGATCTATATACAGGCAAAATATTACTATTATAGAAGCATTTTTGACGAAAGGAGAACATTTGGAAAAAAGGTTATTCTAAATATTTTTTTTTACCGAAATATTGTATTTAAATAATTTTTATTGTCAAAATGTCCTGAAAACAATTTTATACATGTATTCTAATCTAAGTGACAATTATCCATTTATGCGCCTTTTTAAAATCACGTTCCGAGCGTAGTCGGATATCTTAATTCTTTATTTTACAGACTCTTAAGGTATGTTTTACAAAAATCCCTTTATCTATTGCTAGGATTAGGAGAAATAAGCTTAAATACGTGTTAAATAATTTGCATCGATAAATTTTTTTGAATTTGTATATATTTATGGGAAGTGTGTGTTTATGAACGTACTTTGAGGCTACGTTACGACTATTGGCCTCGTAATTCTGAATCTTGGGCAAGTAGCAGGGTGACACTCCCCGCTTTTCAAACTTCATCTTCCTATCAAAAACAGCGGTTTTAAATCGTCTCCTTGAAAACGCTTCCGTTTTTATTAACAAGTAGCGACGAATAAATAGCAAATATTATTTTTAGTGATTTTAACTCAAAATTATTAAACTATTTTGAGATAATAGATATTTAATTTATTAATTGAAAAGCATGAATTTAAAGTTAAACCGTGTTTAATGTTAAATATTATAATGTGAATGCATATATGCTAAATTGAGTAAATGTTTCATATATATATATATATATATATATATATATATGTTTAAAAACTTATCCGTTAATTTTCCATTACTTTGGAATACTGCTTAATTTTAGAAGTTTTTTGGAGAACGTGGGACATGTATCCCTTTTATTATAGAAACCGCATCTTACTTTTGTAGGATATTCAACAGACCGTATATCTTGAAAATGGCATTCCGTCACACCCTTTCTTTTCTTTTCTCCAATGGGGCTGCGTATTGGTATTTTTTTACCTTTGCAGACCTAGTACATTCCCCAGTCGCTGATATCACTTTTTAGTGCGGCACCATATAGATGATACCAATTGCCGCAAGTAAATTTGACTCCCAGTTTCTTCCCAAGAGGGATTCACCTGCACTCTGATGATGCGAAATAGTACTTCGGAATTTAATTTTTCCGGGAGCACCCAAGCCAAACGGACACTTAAAAGATTTTTTACATGCCACATAATCATGCGATATGGACGCTATCGATTTTCTGCATCATGAAAATCCATCGACTTGGGCCGGGGTCGAACCCGCAACCTTGGGTGCAGAAGGCCAGCGACAAAACAACCGCTCCACCCAGCGGGTATGTCACATCCTTTCGGCATGTTTCAAAGGATTATTTATTGGAATAATAGAGCAAAAAGTGAGAATGCTAAATAATTTGACTTTTTGATCACAATGTCCATGGTATGTCATTAAACGTATTTATTGGAAATTTGAATTTTATAAAAAAATAAGTATACCTTAAAACGGTATATAATACCTTATAATACCTTACTTAAAGCAGTATTTAATACCTTACTTAAAGCAGTATATATACTTATAATACCTTATCCAACCCGTTGTGTCGTTCTCAAGTTATAAATATTTGTTTTGTTTTATGTAATATTCAGATGATTGTTGTTTATACTATTTGAATTTTGCGACGTTAGAGGAATCAATTTAAAATAGTATTTATTCAGAAAGTCTTCGTTTAATTAGCGATCTTTGCATGAATATGAAAGCAGTACGCAGGAGGCAAGTGTATATGCTACCGGCAAAGTATAAAATGCCGGCATTCTACAAAATGCCTGGGACTTGTACAGAATGTCTGACGTTTTTAGGCAAAGTATAAAATATGAGAACTATTTCATACTTTCCCTAGGCATTCTATAGAATGATCAAAGATGTTTAGGCAGAGTATGAAATAAGGTCTTGATAAGGCTATTATATCAATGACGTACATTTCTAAAAAATACAAATGTTATTCTAAATAAAGAGAGTACCATTAAAGAATTATTCAATATATATACGTAAAGGGAAAAAAAAGTTGTACCAAAAAAATTTATGTCTTTCTTTTATTAAGGAAAACAAATTTTCAAACAAAGAATAAGAACTTAAATTTAAGCTACTTATTGCAAAATGGTAGGCTTGAATGGCATTTTGAATTACATTTCATTACATTTTTCACGCAAAGACCATTCTTATTTTGGTACTTTGTTTTACACATACATTTGACGAATCCTTGGCCGCTTCCATTGGAATAAGCAATTGTAAATGACAGAAAAGGAATTTCATGATCATCAATATATTTAATTCTAAGCGAGTTCTTAGGCCACAAAGTAAATTCTGATTTTGCATAGACTTGTTTTAAAATTCCTTCAGAAGTTTCAAGTCGGTAGAAACCATTTCCCACTCGTTACAAATGCCAATATATTGGCATTCAGAAAAAAAAATCAAGAATTTTACACAACAATGCCTTTTTTTAAATAATTTTTCTGTTTTCTCTGGCAAGATTCACAAAGGTGGATGTACAGTTCAATATCGTTGATTGATTGATTGAATATTAACGTCGCACTGTTCAGCTACACGAGGGCTTTTGGCGACGGACCATGTAATTTTGAACCATGGTCAAGTGACGTGGACGACACCTGAGCTGGCACCCCCTCTCCTAACTACCACACCACACCAACGGGAGGACGTTTCAGCTGTCGACAGATTTAACGTGCATCGCTGCCCTACACCAGTTCAATATCGTAACGTGTATCGTTTTTGTATTTGGTTGAAAGTTCTTTCAGAATTCTATCCCGTCCTCCGTGTCTAATAGCCAAATGAGCTTTGTGAAGTACGTAAAATGACTCAAATCCGCGACCTAAAAGTGTAAAGAAGTGCTTCCTCACCTTTTTATCCCCGTAGACCGGTTAACGTTTGATAATTTTACCGCGGTCGCTGAGGGTGGGACGTTGTTTATATTTTAAATCTTTTTGATTTAATAATTTAATTGTACTTAAACATGTATTCAGAATAAAATTCAATTACTCCAAAAAGGAATATAAAGTGATTTTACATGAAATATAAAGTGATTTACATGGAAAGTCAAACAAATACTAGAGAAATACACCCAGTAAATAAAATGGAAATAATTTAATACTCCTTGAGTGGCCCGATACCATTTGATCCACGGACCGGTTGTTAGGAACCATTCTGTACAGTACTGACGCCTTCTTTAACAGGTTACATAAATTTATTTTTATTTTCACCAAACATCACATCACAGCTATTCAGCAACCAATAGGCACTGGGTTCCTTTTTAGTAGTCGTTTTGGGCTTTTTGTGTATATACATCAGTTATTAACTTCTTTTGTAAGTAATTTCAGTTAAAAATAAATACTTTTTGAAGTGATAATTTCTTTAGGCGTCTTTTGCTGAAGAGTAAACTTGAATGAACGTTACGTTCGGGTGTGTAGCGCTCATTCGGCTTTTTTAGCCTTTAGTCGGAAATCGTGTTTGGAAAAGTCCCCCCCCCCCGAAAAAGAAATCACGTGACTAAAGGAGAGACGTTTTCCCCGGGTTTTGAGTAATACTCAGCCTTTCCTCTTGTATGCCTATATAGTTAGTTCATGTTCCCATGTGCATTTATTACTCAGGGTATATCAATAGGAATAACCATAAAGAAAGGCACGTATCTATATTATTGTATGAAAATGTCGAAGGGACAAATTATTTGAGAATTCTGGATAGAGGAAGTTTAATAAGGCCACAGATATTGTTATGAAAATCATTTCAAAGCAGCATTTTATATTTGATTTATTAATATTGAAAAGATTCGAGTCAAAATATTTTAAAATTGATTGCCAATTATCTTACTTTACAAGCATAACAGAAGTATATCTGGAATTACTTGTGAATTGTGGAATGTCTTGCGTTCACATTTCATTCATCTTCTATAAACTGTAACACACCTATATTTTCATATTTTTTTAAAAAATATTCATTACATTTTGGCATATATGCTTAAATAATTATTCGAAATAGCGCAGTGAAGAAATTTTAACGGAAAAGAAAAATCGAAAAATGAAGAAATTTAAGGCCAATTAAATTAATGTTTGCTTTTTATAATCCCGTGTTTTATGTATTCAAATATTCAATTATGTCGATTCGCGCGTATATTATTCAATGTACATGTACTTCCTTATTATTCATTTTTACACTATATAGAGAATGGATGTAGCATCAAACAATACAGAATCGTTTGGGTTTAACTTGTCACGTATTGAAGAAATTTGTGCAGCGAAATGTAGAGCAGAAAATGGACAAATAATTTTAATGGTTGCTATTTATATTTCACCAAATCAGAGTGTAGAGAAAATTATCGAATTCATTCACAAATATTTAGTTACCCACACTGAAGCCAGATCAACTCTTCTGATCAAATTGCCTATTATTTTCATGGTTAATTAAGTGGGGATTTTAATGTACATTTTTCAAAAGACAAATCAAAGCCTTTAGTAGATTTTTTTAAAATCAAAATTCAATTTAATTATGTCAAATGATCCAAATGAAAGTACGACAAAGTGCGGAACAACGCTTGACGGAGTTTTTAGATATTTAAATAATTTTGAATCTAAAGTATTTATAGCCTATTTCAGCTACCATAAACCTATTGTTTCCTTCTTAGAATACAATTAATTAACAAATATGTATATTTAGCAAAAAATATTACTTTATGAGTACAGACATATGATTAACTAATTTTATATGACAATGCTAATATAATATCCCCTTGTTTTTTATTCACCTAACTAATCACTGAAATAACATTACAAAATTTGAAGTTATCACTTCTATCATGTGGTCATAAGCAGGCATGACCACACAGTTTTAACTTGAATTTTGGGCTGCTCAGTGTCCAATAGTTGTTTCATGCCTATGGACCAGGGGTTGGAAACCCTTTAGCTGTGGCGCCTGTCAAAAACCAATGTATCAATGGGCTTGATTCATGAAGTCACATGATAAAAATAAACACGTGTTTTCCATTGAATTCAAAACAAACATTAAACTAATGGTTCTTGTTGTTCTATTTGTAAAACTCAGATAAAATTTCAAATTTCATATTTGAGTAAAGATGTTAAATGTTGGGGGAAAAAAATTTCTTCAAAAAGATTTTTTTAAATTAAAAAAAAATCATATTTTATGTTTATACTTTTAAATAAAATGCATTTTATATACATATGTACTTTTTAAGAGAAATTTTCGGCAAAGAGCAAAACTTGGCAACACCAGAGTGCATGAACTGATTAACTGGAAACACTAGATGTTTTTATCGTGTAACTGTGACGTCGCATGAGTTTTGGAATTGATTGGCTAGAATCACGTGGCTTTCACTATCATGTGACTATGACGTCACATGAATCAAGCCCATTATGATTCAGCGTGCCACACAGTAGGGCATTTTTGAACCTATTCTATTCCCGCAATAATGTATGCAGAGTTAGAAAATAGAGTTCAATTATATAGATTTACAGATTTATCACACATTAATTTTGCATCAATTAAAAATATTTCTTAACATAAAAATAAACAGCATAAAATAAAACTATTTATTCAACAAAAGTAAAAAATCGAAATTGTACGTATATTATGTTTTTTAAACATAAAATTAAAAAAAGAAATAGACATCGTAAAATATAAATATTTCCCTTCATTACAGTTAAATAAAATAATAAATAAAATTTTTATTGTTAATCTAGTGCTGCTTCACTTTCATAGCGCAAAAAATGTGGTGTAATTTTGTGACTTTCACTTTGACAGGATTCTGAGCGTTCAGTTGTAAAACAATTTCTTTAAGGTTCAAAAAAATATTTTTCGTATGAGAAAGATATTCTACCTAGATCTGTAGAACTAAAAGCGGAATATATGCAATGTTCTCTCTTCAAACAATTAAGTATCTCCAGCTATGACATTCAATAATTTACAAAAAAGCTGTAAACTTACCTTTGGAGTTATCTTTCAAATTTTTTCATGATTCCTCAATTGTCCATAGTTCTGGAGATGTTTGTCAAATAAGGTGGATTACAAATTTTTGAAGTTCCGTCCATTCGAAAATTGATAAATTTGTTGAGTAGCTCAAGGGCCACTGATAATTGTACCGTGTGCCGTAGATTGCTATAGACCATGACTCCTTCTCCAACACTGCAGCTTGCTTCTCCATTTTCATGCAGCACAGGAAAAAAACAATTTCTTATTGAACAAGTTTAGGTAAAATGAATATTTTGACACTCCCGAACAAATCACAATGTGCGACTGACAAATTCTGAGCCTAAGGCACGCGTTAAAAATCCCGTGTCTTGCCACACAATATTCGCAACGAATCAGGGATATATTTCCTACTTAGCCAGTTTCTCATTAGGTATTCTATAGAATGCCTAGGCAATGTATGAAATAAGAATCATTACCGGCTAGTTTTAGGCATTCTATAAAATGCCTAGACCTAGGCATACTTTGTCGGTAACATATACACACATAACTAAGGTACTTCAATGAAAAAATTATAAACCAACAACATTTACTTATATATCTCAGCCATATATATTTGACTTAGTCTTGGGGTCTTGAAATTAGTTTAAATTTTGTAAGATGGTAGATACAGTTTCCCTGTTGATGAAGATATATGGTTATAGGGGCCACTACTCAATAATTTTTTAGATATTTGCAATTGAAGATGCAATCCACTCGTTAAATTCAGTTCTATGGCAAACGAAGTCTGCTTTCCGCAAGAAATACAAAGCAGCAAATGCCTATGCAACAATACTGGACTAATTAAATGCGCAAAATGCTTTTCGAAATCATGTTTCATTTGCTTTTATGACAAGTTTCGCCATTGTATGGACAATGAGGGGTAAGAAGCTAGTTATATTTTTATACTAATTCTGTTAATGTGATAAATGTTTTATTTATTGTTTTCTTTAACGATTTATTGTTTCCATGCACGATTAACTAGCTTTTAAAGGGCTTTCTCCTGTTCTTCTTGCGAAATGCTTTTATTGTTTTGTAATAAATATTATTCTGTATAGTTATACGAATGATAATGACAAAACAACTCTTATAAAGTTTCTAGTCATCGAAGACATTTCTTTTCCAATTTATTTAAACGCCATTATGTATTTTTATATGTAAATATACACAAAATTTTTTAAAAGCTATTCATCCTCCACGGATTCGAATCCGGCTCCTAACGAAGAGGAACACCGATCCGTTGCTGCTACGTTAAACCCTTTACGTATAATGGGTTTAGAACTGATTTGATGTTCAGAACTGAATTTAACAAGTGAATTGGAACTTAAATTGCAAATATCTAAAATATTATTGAGTAGTGGCCCCTACAACCATATATCTTTATCACCAGGGAAACCAAATCTACCATCCTACAAAATTTGAACTAAATCTGTGACCCCAAGACCTTACACTCTCCTTGTTAGATGTTTGTTGCCATTCTCCGGCATACAAAATTCGTGATGCCTAAGCTATGTTTATCAATATAATGAATACAGATCATTATTTTATAACATGCATAGAACTTTGATTTGGAAATAACAAATAAAAATATGATCTATAAATTAGAATCACATGTACATTATGGAATTTAATTGCATTATCTGTAGTAATTTAAGTACACATGTGTGCGTTTTTCTTTAAAATTTAAGTTAAAAACATTTTCAGGTTTAAAAATTATAAGTTTCTAAAATTCTTACTTGCATTTAGCATTTTTGTGCGAGTATCCTAATATTAACATTCAAAAAAAAAAAATGCGATGAGAATTTTTATTCTTAATTATAAAAGATATAGAAAGGAATTATGTGTCACAAATATTCTTAGATTCAAAGTATGAAAATTAATTTTAATGTACTAAGTCTTCAGAAATTTCACTTTTAAATATTAATGTATTATGAACTAATTTATAAAGAATGTCTTAGATTGAATGTAATCCACACGAGGAAAAATACAGAAATTCTTTTTTTTTCACCTCATGTTACGAAAGCTTTCAATTTGGAATCTAAATTAATTGAGCTTTATTCTCGTCCATCGATTACTTGATTTTCATTGTTAAATATTTTTTTTTATTTTTCTTTGTGTTTCAAGGTATTTGCAAACCATAATCCCATCTAAGAATATTAATTTTTTATGTCTTTATACGCGATATCCAATTGTTCCTTTGAACTTTTCCCTCTAAAATATGATTTTGGTGATTTCAATGCTAGTTATCTTTTCATATTGTGATCATACCTGATAAAACTTTAATTTTAATAATTTCTCTGTCTTTTCAGAGTATTTCAAGGCTTTTGGGTAACTTCTGGGAATTTTTTTCAAAGACTTTGGAATATAGTTCTTGATTTATCCGGTTCAGATGAATACGCCATAGGTGCATACGGTAAATAATATTTTACATACTTTCTATCAAAATATTATGTTTAAGTTAAATCTTACTCGTATCATATTTTATGTATAAAAATGTGTAAAAACTAAAAAAAAAGAATCAACTGTGTAAAATTAAAAATGCGTTCTTCAAAACTTTTTAAAGCTAGTATTTCTTAAGATGGTTATACATCTACATGGAATATTATAACGTACATTAATTTTTAATTTAAATTTTGGTTTTCATAAATCTGCTCCCCAATTTTAAACTAGGTAAAATTCAGTTTATTAAGACATAAATATGCTTACACACATTCTAAAATTCTGATTTAAAGAATTCATTTTTAAGAAGGTTTTTTTTTAAAAAAAAAGCATTATTTATACCAAATTGTTTTTTAGTTCTATTTCCAGACCCACGTTTCAAAATAATGTTAAAATTTTTTTTCAAAAAATTTATTAAAAAATTTTAGTTGCATTAGTTTTAAAATTCGAATCAATGAAAGTATAAATAAAGTGTAATTCTCGGGGGGGGGTGATATAGAAGAGAATTGTGACTGTATTTTGGATTCCAATAACAATTTATTTTAAAACTGGTAGAAAAGAAGTTTTTATTCATACTAGAGGGGGAAAAGTATTATTTGATAAATATGCATGTTCTTACGGGATGTTTTATAAGCAAATAGTACTGGATGGAGTGGCAACACCAAGTTTACGTACTGTGTGAACGTGACTCATAAAAATAAAACAAAGGTTGCATGAATAAGGAAATTGGTCTTTAGGTAAAATCGAGTTTAGGTCAGATCTTTGAGGATATAGGAAAAAAGAGTTCCAAATTGCGCCAACGGCTCGTTTTTCCTGTTTTGAATTTTTATCCAATATGACAACAATTCGCCATGTGCTGCACACGTTTAATATTGAACTTTGGTTTTTTCCCCCACGTTTGAGAACTGAACTTCTTCAAAGTAAATACGAAGAAAATAAATAAGGTTTAAAAATCTATTTGAAGACTTTAAGTTTACATTGGACTCTACAGTTAAAATAAATGTTACATTTTTGTGTTAGACCTACGGCTTATAATGTGAATAATCTCAGATATGTATTCATATTTCGTAAGAAGGATTTTTGAAAAATGTTAATATTTTATTTATAAGCCTTTCACCACTTTCATTTATCTTTATATCACACTTATACTGTAAGAGTTGAAAAAAAGGTACTTGAGTACTATTCCATCAGCCAATTTTATTACTCGTTATTACTGTCATTATCATTGAGTGCACGGAAACGGTTTTTTGATTTGAAGAAATTAGTCGATGGAATATAAAACGTTAGTACTTAAAGAGGCAAAGAAAGCTTGTATTTCTTTTCCTCTTTTTGTTCGATGATACTGTATTTTAAGATAAATTTTTCAAAGCTTCCATGATTGCGATTAATTTATTCTGTCGTCGTTATAAAAGAACAGTATCAATAATACGCTGGGACATCATGCCAACAGAAACAGAGCATGTTATTTGATAAATCTTCAGTATAATTCGTGAATCAATTGGATTTATGTATTTGGAATCATCTGTCTCAAAATGAGGTATTATTAGGTAAAACAGGGGATCGCCAGTGGTAGCAAAGACCATAACATTAACAGTCCATGTGCTCATTATCTATAGATTGCAGACTAGTGATTACACCGTTTTAGTAAAATTCAAAAAACGTTTATTTCCTTTTATAATTTGGACTAAAACTTTGGAAGGCTAAATTTAATATGTCAATGACTGATAGCCAGTAACCAAATACATGTATAAAAAATAGTTTAAAAAAAACAGACTATTTTAAAATAAACGTTTATGAAAAGGAAGATTAATAACAAATTAAATACTTTATGCTAATGAGTATCAGAGATCCTTCACTAGTTTCAACATCAAGATGAATTATACACACACCTAAATAGGAATTGAGTGAACTTAAAATTTTCATATGAGGCTTCAAAATACATAGTTACAATGAAAGAAGAATGATATCATTCAGAAAATTCGAGAGCTCAAAAAATTTACTTCAAAAAGGAAAAAATGTTCATTAAAAAGTACAAGTAGTTGAGGAGTAAATAAAGCAATCATTCGAATCAAAGTTTCTTAAAAAAACATCCGTAATAATAATGATGAGGTGTTATTCTAATATACAATGGTAAACTTTAATATAGTGTGTTATATATGTATTTATTGTTGTAAATGTCCTTCCCATAAATGAATTTGTGATGGCGTTAGTAAAATCGCACTCAACCACCATGAACTTGAGCCGGCTGAAAATTGAATATCAGCGTCAGCTCGACTCAAATCGTTTGCTAATTTGTAACTTTTAATTTAAAATATAGAATTATAAATAAAGTTCTTATTGTGGAATTGTTGCTGATCCTTATGAGAAGGTGGAGTTCTACAAGCTACTTCTCTCTACATCAAGAACCCGGGATTTCTCTTCTCAACTTTCTCTTTTTTTGGTTAAATAATTAAACTGTTTCAAAATCTGTGTGAACTGCAATCTGTTCTCTTTACTGTATCATTCCCCTTTGTCTTTATAAAATTATTCAATATACAGTGGGCCACAAAAGTGTTCGTACACTTGCAATTTCTTATAAAATTTAAGGTTTTCGACTAATAAAAATTAATATATTGTAATTGTAATTTTTTTATAATATCTGCAACTTGTTCTTAATGAAATTGCATACCGTAAAATCCGGCGTATAACGCGCCCTTTGAACACAAAAAATAAGATTGAAAATTAAAGATGCGCGTTATACGCCGGGTATAAAAACGATAGCTCTTTTAAAATAACAAAATAATAAGGATAAAAAAATTAACTTCTAGATGCATCGAAACATTGTTTATTTAAAAGAAACAGCTTTATGAACAAGAACAGTTGCAGTTCTAGAAGCATACTATTTTTTTAAAAGTCTGTGATAATACCTCGAAAAAATTACTTCAAAACATAAAAAAATGCATATTTACATTTCAGATTTCTTCGTTAAAAAGAGGGTTCGCGTTATACGGCGAATATGCCTAAAAATTAAAATATTTAGCTTGAAAATATAGGTGCGCGTTATACGCCGGATTTTACGGTAATTAATTTTTTAAAAATAGTAAATTTTAAATTAAATCAAAACTACTGAAATTCAAATAGTACTTTTATTTTTTAAATTTACCAACGATTTATATATTGTATTTCTTTTCTTAATTTAGCGCATTTTAGGATTCTTTTGGTTCTAACAACTTTTAAGCGTCTGTATAGATTTAATCAGTTTTTGTAATTTCAGCAGATTTCTCTTCTGTGATTTTTTATAAATTTTATTTTCCATGGTTTTCTTTTTTACATCAAAATTCACCAAATATGTTCTACTGGCTAAATAAGTGAAGGAGTATTTTATAATTTGGGGACAGTTAACAACCGTGGCACATGAGACATTGTACTGCGTCATTTCTGTTAAACAAACTGGTTAATATGAAAATTTTGGGTTAATTATTTATAAATATTTAATAGACTCATGATTCACAATATCCCAAAATACAATACTCATTCTGTGATTACACTACACAGAACACTTCCACCTCATGTTTTATTGATCCAACTAGATTCTTGGGATTAAGTTTGAATTAAATTGATATCAAATTGATTGGTATGGTAGATAATTCAACATTTTGGGGTTTTATGGGCCTTAATAGCATGTAAATAAAAAGAATGGGGTTTAACCCAGGAATTTTTTGGGGAAAAAGAACCCCCTCCATATCCATCATCACAAGAAGGAAGGTGCTGGGGGGGTGAAAATTTGGGCCTCAAAAGGGTAATTTGGTTTTTTGACGGTTTGTGAATCATGAGCTCTTTTTAAAAATTTTTTAAAGAAAATTTTAAATTATTCACCCAAAATTTTGGGCATTGGAGACGATTTAAATTTTTTAACAAATAAAATAAACCGCTTCCAAAAGTACGCCACTGGTGTTTCCTAACTGTCCCCCAAAAAATGAAAATATCCCCCAATCACTTTTTTTAAGTAGAACATATTTTGGGGGAATTTGATGGAAAAAAAAAGAAAACATGACAAATAAAAAACAAAATGTGGGGTGAAAACAACCAGAAGAATGGGGAAAATCGATGCAGAAATTACAGAAAAAATGATTTAAAAATATACCAAGACGCTTAAAAAATTGTTTGGGGCACTGTTATCCTACTGTACAAAAATTTAAAAAAAAATATAATATTTAAAGCTAAGTTGAGATTTTTGTTAAGTGTACGAAGACTTTAGTGGTGTAATCTTTTATTAGATTTTTGATTATTAATTTTTTTAAAAAATAGTTATACAATTTTTAAAAAATTAACTATGTCATTTCATTAAGAACAAGTTGCAGATATCATAAAAAAATTACAATTACAATATATTAATTTTTATTAGTCGAAAACATTAAATTTTATAAGAAATTGCAAGTGTACGAACACTTTTGTGGCCCACTGTATATATACATAATGTTTAATATATTTTGCCTTAGGTACATTTTTCTACACAACCCTTGTGTATTGGATCGCAGCATTAAGCTATACTGCAATAAATTTAACTGGAAGGCCAGCTTTTGCCTTTAAATATAAGATTCAAGATACTTCAAGTCAGGTATAGTACAATGAATGTTTTTACTTTCCGGTTTTGTTTGTTACGTATAATCTATAACGTATTAACCCTATTCCAGAAAATTATTGTTTAACTGCATGCCAGAAATTAAAATTAATCGCTTAAAATATTACGAGTCCATGGCGACCTATTTGATACCGTCTTAAGGACAATTGCTAAAATACACTGCTGGCCACCGATAATGCAACACGAAGAAATACAAGAGATAGCACAACAAAATTTATTTTGCAGATAACATGTTGACCAAGTATTAAATGATTAAAGTTAGACTTCTGTAAAGTGTGGTTCCTGCATGAATCAGTAGCCAGAGTAGCCGACATTGTTGGAGATCACCGCTGACACACGCCTCGGCATTGATTCAAAGAGGTTTTGGATGTGTTCTTTGGGTACAGCAGACCAAGCAGCTTCCAAACGTTGCCAAAGTTGATCTGGTGGGGCAGCTGGGGGTGTAATCTGGGTCAATCATTGAGAAATCATGGACCACATGTTTTCTATCGGCGAAAGATCCGTAGAGGGAGTCGGCCAGGGAAGCAATTCAATCTGGTGATTGACGAAGAACCTTTGAACAATGCGTGCCACGTGTGGTTGCGCATTATCCTGTTGAAATATGGCTGTGGCCAAGCCCTGAAGGTAAGGAAGGACAACTGGCCCCAACACCTCGGAGATGTAGCGCTGGCTGTTAAAAGTACCGGCAATGCATACTAGAGGAGTGCGAGAGTGATATCCAATACCGCCCCATACCCTAATACCCGGTGCAGGACCAGTGTGGCGGTGCATAACGCAGCTGTTCAGCATCCTCTCTCCACGATGTCTCCAGACTCGAATCCGACATCGTGGTGTTGCAGACAAATGCGTGACTCGTCAGTAAAGACAGCATTCCATTCTGCCGCCCACATCCTTCATTTCATCGCACCGGCGGAGACGTCTGTGGTTAGGCGTCAAGGGTAGACCAAGCAATGGACGTCTTGCGGACAGACCACTCTGCTGTAAACGGTGTCGAATGATGCGTTACAGACTCAATGTGCTGTGTTATGGTTCGTGATGTGACTGAGCGATCCGTCACTGCCATGCGCACAATTTGCCTATACTCACATGAAGTGGTGCACTGAAGTGGATGTGATCAACCACGTCGTTCCGTCGTACCCTCCTACATCCAATGGTTACATATTCGCATTACAGTTGTTTGGTTTCGTCCAACACGACTACCGATTTCCCTGAAAGATAATCCACAATCTCGGTAGGTCACTATCCTTCCTCTATCGAACTCGGATACTTGATCAAAAGCTGATCGCTGTTTTCTACGAGACATAACGGATCGTTTTTTGAAAAAACCACAAGAAAAATACAATTGCCGAACTTGAAATCGTCGATATCTCCAAGCCTTAAATAGCGCTTTGAGGTGGCGCCACAGGAGCGCGTGATGTGTGTCTGCGCTGAAATTTTAATCATTTGCATATCTCAGCTCTGCTAATGCATGTTGTAAATTTCATGTTATTTGCATGCTTCCTTCAGGGTGTTGGATTTACGGTGACCAGCAGTGTATGTTGAAATTCGCCAAAAGTCATCAAAATCATGAGGTTTATACGTAAGGACTGTATAATCTATATTAAGAATTGTTTAAACAAATATTTTTCTTGTGTAAAATGTACTTGCATACAAAATGCAATATGTATATATTGCAATTTGTATTAACAATTTTTAATGTATCCTTCAATTTTATGACTATTGTCTTTGAAAGAATTTATGTACAAGAAGCAAAAATGAATTTGAGAATATAATTACTCTGATTTTTGTATTTTATACCTCCCTATACAAAAATTATTAATAATTTGCATTTATTTTTACAATTTGGTTTTGAATGCTCGAGGTTTTAATTTCATCCATATTAATGCTGAAGATTTATTTGGTATTTTTGGATTATACCATCGACCAATTTCCCCAAATCAAAAAAATATCGCCAAATTCTGTCCTTGTTATTACTGTTTTTGAACATGCATGGGAATGGTTTTTCGTTATTGGTTCCATATCGCGACATTTGGTGATTTCTTTTGGTCAAAGTTAAGTGGTCCATCACGAGATCATCAAGTCTTCATTCAGCTTTTAATGTGAGATTAATTGAACCCCAAACCCCTTTATGGGTTTCCATTGATAAAGGGGACATTGAAATTTACAGTTTCCCCTAAAAATATTGGTTGAAATAATTAAAATAAACTTCTTTCTGAAGTTAAAATTCACACTTAATTTAAAAGAGAAATTATCACCGCATATTTGGAATTATGAAAGCTAATTGACCTTGAGGTTCAATTTAATTTATAGTTAAAGGCCCGAAGCTTTTAAATGTTTTCAGAAATCGGATTAACGATTTAACTTGAAAGTTTTTTCGAATCCGTGGGGGGACTATTTTGTTAAATTTTCGATCAAAACCCAAGTCGAAATCAACAACGATCCAAAAAAAACTTTTAATATACTTTTCTTTTTTTTTTATGCCCTTAGGTAGAATATCTTTTCATTTTTTTTTTTGTTCACCCCCTAACCTCACATTCCGAATTTAAAAAAGCCCCCGCGATATGAGATTTGGCTCTTTTTTTTTAAAAATGTTTTTCCCTATAAAATTTTTTTTTTCATTTACATAGGATCAACAAACGAAAGTATTGAAGTCCTTTTTAACTGCTCATTGGTTTACCATTCATCACCGCGGTGCATCATCTGAGGGTTTGGCGAGGATATGATTATGAAAGAATGATACCTCCTTTTCAAGGTTTCAAGGAATTAAAGTTTTATGTAATACAAAAACCTTTTTCATTTTCAAAGGGCGTATTTTTTTTTCTCCAAGAAATCAAATAAATAAGTTAAAAAAAAAAAAACAGCAGCCGTGAAAGTTCTGCTTTTACGTAGTAGGATTCAAAAGTTCCTAGACTGAGTCTATAACTTACAAAATATTACCAATTAAACTGCTTAAATACATCCTTTTAAATAAGGCCCTTGAGTAACAACACACTTTTGCCATAGCTTGTAAAGGACATCGAAATATTTCTGGAATCCATTTTTAGTCATGTCCTTTAATTCAGCCTGAGATGCACTTTTAACTTCATCTGCAGATTGGTCTACGCTTTACATGCGGGAATGATATGTTGACACACCCTATGCATGTTAAGATCCTTAGTCAGTATCGATTGACATGTGGACGAGGATATCCCAACTGATTCTGCTGTTGTTTGAAGCCTGTTCTTACGTACCGTTGCAGAAACCTTTTCGATGTTTTCAGCGGTGCAGGAAATCAGTGGAGCTCTTAGAGCGTTTGTCGTCTTCGACACTTTCCCTGCCTTTTCTTAAATAACGATGTCACTCAAAATCTTCGTTCGCATGATGTTTCACAGCCTTGCATCTGTTTCAAAATTTCGTCAGTCTCCGTGTGACGGGCTCACGCGTCTTTTCATTAACATGTCCTTTGGGTTCTTTTGGGGACAGAATTAATGGCAACTCTTTTCCAACCAAAACCCAAAAAGTGAAACGTGAATAAAAGATGCAAATTAGAAAGCTTTTAAATATCAGAAGTTAGAATAAGTGAGGTGGCAATTTGGGGGAATGTTATGATAGAGCGTGATACAATTGTGAAGTGACAGCCAACAGAGGTTATCCCGAAGATAGAGCCATTATGCCAAGGTGCATACCATTGCACTCGAGTAAATAAGCAACTTCCTTAAGATTGGATCGGCGACCCGGATTAAGGTAGGTTGACTATTTAATAAGGACCTGAGATATTATGGTTGAGCTTACGCAAGTTAGTTAATGATAGTGGTCCGAGTTACGTTATTTCGGTATTATTTATATTGTGTGTTTTGGCATCGTAAATTCTCTCATATATATTATTATCTAATCTGTTAAAGGCTTAAGTTTGAAGGTTTAATAAAGACAAATTAAGATCAATGAAGTTTTCTAGTTCTTTCGTTAATCCTCAAAGAGAAGGAGATAATCAGCTCACACAGATAATCAAAGAGAAGGGCACCTTAGGGGGGCAATTTCACATCCGTAGCACTTTTTCCCAAACAAACACAAAAATTATATCCATTATCCGATCAACTAGCGCAATTTCTTTCAATCGTCGACGACTAAATATATCTGCCTACAAAATACGTTGTCATGGCAACCCACCGACCACGTGATGTGGAGCAACTTTTTTTTAGAGAAGGTAAAGAATTAAATTACATAGAAATATTATTGTGTTAGCTCTGCTGTAAAAATTTTCCACGTTATAGGCTCAGTCCGGGAACTTTTGAATCATACTAGTATATTTAACTTGAGTCATATTTAGAGTTATATTTTATTGTGAGTATTCATAAAATATATTATCTGAAAAGTTGGTTTGCTTACCAGATGTTTCTTTTTTTATTATTGTAACCTACAATCAATGACAAGGTCGAAACCTCACCCATTCAATACATTCCCCATTCTCCATTAAACCCCTTCGGGATGGTTTTTGGGCCAACCAAAAAAATACCCCTTAAAAACTTTTAAACCCAGGGTTTAATGACGGGGTTGGCACGACTAGCTGCTCTATCCCCAAAAGTTTAACCTAACCCCAAAAAAATTTAATTTCGAGATACTACGCATTTTACGTTTTTTTCTTGCTTTTCAAAATTATATAAAATTTTCCCAGTCTGTTAGAAAATAAATTCAAATAATGGAAATTTTTAAAAATATTTGTGAGATCATTATTTTTTGGGGTTTTTCCCCTCGTACTATTTCTGCATTAATAGTTTTGGGAAACGAAGGTGACCCAAAATTTTTTAATTTTCCGTGGATGAGCCTTCATTATTTTCTTTTATTATTTCCGTTTAACTAAAAATCTTTTTTTGGTATTTAAACCCTGACAATACACCTTTTGGGGTTAAATAAAAGGTTTTTTGGGTTTCCCCTTTTTTTTCGCCCAATTTTTATAAATATGTATTTTTTTAAAAAAGGTTTTTTTTTAAAGCGAAAATTTACCCCTCGAAAAACCCCGGGGCCCAATTGGTTAAAACAAATTTTTGCGGTTAGGGAACGTTTACATCAATTTATGACCTGATTAGTTGGAAATACGTATATAATAATGGTTATCATGTGACCAAACGACACCCCTGAAAACCCCGGTTAATGTACGGGGCATCCAAAAATTTTACAACACCATAAAAAAGCACCCAAAACCACATAAAATTTTTTCACTAAACCCGGCTTGGGGGGGAAAAGTGAAAAAAAATAAAAAAAATAAAAACATTTGGGCCCCATGGGGTTTAAATATTTCCTTCCCCAAACCCGCAGTTTTTTTTTTAGGAATGCATTATCCCTCCTATTTTTAAAAATTATTCCATTTTTTCGGTAAAAGGTGATGTTTCTTATTTTCTCCCCCCCTTTTTGTAATTCTAAGGGGGTTTTTAAAACAAAATCAAAAAATTGTCCCCTTGGGGAACTTTCTTTTTTTTTGGTTTTTGAAAACATAAAAGTAACAACAAGCTATGAAGCCAAAACAAGCTGAACATGTTTTATAAAGTAAAAAACATGTAAAAAATTAAAACCCTTTTTTTTCTGCAAAGTACCCAAACCTTCGGATCATGATCTTTAACATTATGCAAAGACTGTAACGGAAAGAAAAAAAACCCAAGGGGTTGGTTGAAAAATTCAATTTTCCACGCCATAACTTCTGATTTTAAACGGGATTTTTCCTTTGTAATTCAAACGCGGGAAAAGGTGATTCCACGCGTTATTAAAAAATCGACCGCAAATTTTTTCTGAAAATTGTTATTTTTTCCTTAATAACGGAGAATATTAAACCCTGCAAATCAGTTTTTGGGTTTAAAGCCGGTTTTCCAAAGGGGTTTGGGGGTTTTTGGCGTCAGTCAGGTTTTGGGCCCCTTTAGAACCCTACCCCCCCTTTCCCGAGGGGGGAAGTGTCCCGTTACGCCACTTTTTTTTTCTCGCATGTTCCCCCAAATTAGATCTAAATTTTTGAACAAAAAATGCAGTTAAATTTTCTGCGTCAAAAAAAAAAAGGAACCCAAAAAGAAATTAAACCCTTAAGTTTGGGAAATAAAAAGCTTTAAATTTACCCAAAACCTTAAGTTTTATGAGACCAATAGTTGCGCAAAGTAGATTTGGTCACCCGGGCACTGGTGGGGAAAACACCATTTTTAAAGGAAAGGGTTTTCAAAAGGAGTTTCGGTTCATATATAAACCCCGAAACAAAAGAAGGGATAAAACGAAGCCCCGGTAACCAAGAGGTTATTTGGTAACGGGTTTTTTTAAAAAGAAATTAAAACCCAGTGGTACCAAAAAAACAAAAAACCTTTTTGGCCGGGGAAATACTTAAAAAACGTCCACAGACAATTTCCCTGTTTACCCATGAAAAGGGTTTTGACTTCAAGAATCTCTCAATCAGAAAAATGACCATGTATATAAAGAATTCCCCAGGAAAAAAAAGAAAAAAAAGGGGATAAATTTCAGGTGATTTATTAGTCACATGATAACAAAAGTCACGTGTTTTCAAATTAGTTTGTGTTTCCCCTTTTTAACTTTTTTTTTTTTGCAGAAATTTTCTTTTAAAAAGGTACAAAATTTTAAATTTATGTAAAAAACCCCACATAGTTAAGCGAAACACAATTTAAAAAAAAAGGGCAGCAGTATTTTTTTTTTAAATTTTTTGAAAACTTTTTTAAAATTTTAACAGGGAAAACCCACACAACCATTTTAAAAATTTTTAAAAATGTTTTTTTAACCCTTAAATAAAGTTAAAAAACTGGGTTTTAACAATTTTTAACCCTAAAAACACTGGGTTTTTTATCATGTCCATGGGGTTTTTTAAAGTAAAGGGTAAAAAAGGGGGCACTGGCGTAGCAAATCTACGGGACCCCCATAAAAAATTCCTTCTAAATTTTTAGATGGGGAAAAACCCCCTGTTAGTGGAACTGTGATTTTTAACATTTGGGGCCCTTGATTGGCGGCCCCGTAGGGATTGATAAAGGGGTGATACGGCGATAGTTAACCCCCCAAAGAGGTAATCATCCGGCTTGGGGTAATGTTTTTTCCCAGCCCGGGAGAAGGGGATTAGATTCCCGTTTGCAACAACCGGAAAAACCAAAAGGGTTTATCAAAAACTATCCCGTTTAAAAAGGAAAGTCCTGGGCGTAAACTTGTTCAAAAGGGGTTTTAATTTTTTCCCAAAAAGGGTTCCCGCTTTTAAGGCGAAGATTTTGGGGTTAAAATTAATGTACCAGACTTAATATAAAAACTAAAATTGGGGCCTTGTCAAAAATTTTAAAACCTCTTTATTAAAATTGGTCAGTATTAAACCCAAATGGTTTTAAAAAGGCAATTAGAAACAATTGGGGATTCAACCGGAAGTTTTAAGGGATGAGGTTGGTTGCGGCCCCGGGGGTTTTTATGGGTAGCACGTTCCCCGATAAATGAGTGGCCATAGAGATTTAAATCCTGGCGGTGTCAAAAAGTGATCAAATTGAATAAAAGGGGTAAACCAAATTTCAAGGAAAAAAAAGTTTTTTAAAAAAAGTTTTAAATTCCACCGCAAAGTTTTTTTTATCCTTATTTCTTATTAATTGTGTTAGAATTTATGGCATGATAAGGTATATAATCTCGACATATTAGATGTATTTTATCTGTTTCCTCCAGGGTAACTCCTTCGCCTCTGTGGGGATAGCCAGAAAATTTTAAAAAAAAAAGGGAAAAATTTTTAAATTTTTTAAATTAAAATTTTTAAAGGGGATAGAAATGAATATTGTTGAAAAATTACAAACATCACGTTGAAATGGTATTTATTATTATTATTATTATTATTGTTTTTAGACTCCTACATCACCCCCGTCTCTACAAGTATATTCACAAGCAGCACCACGAATGGACTGCTCCCATAGCCATCACCGCTCTGTACTGTCATCCCATAGAGCACTGCCTTTGTAACCTACTGCCTGTATCCATTGGGCCTTTCATGCTGAGAAGTCACACGTTCACGGTTTGGTTATGGTACACAATCGCCTTGATGACTACTGTAAACGCCCACTCTGGATTTCATTTCCCTTTTTTCTTTTCTCCGGAAGCTCATGATTACCACCACTTGAGGTAAGCTTCGATTACGTTAATTTCAATGATTCAAAAGAAGGATGTAACTTATTTCGTGCATTGATATTTTCTTCTTTGTTTTTTTTATTTGCACACATTTCTAATTTTCATAGCGAGATTATTAGCACTAGTGTGTGTGTTCTTAAGATACACACTTTGTCTCTCTCCATGGTACTGAAATATTTCTCATTGGATTTTCTTTGTAGTGAAGGAATTTTTCATTGAAGGCAGGGAAATTTTGATCCCTTTAAAATATCGATAGAACAGGGATTCCAGCAATTTGGGGGTTTTTTCGAAGAAATGAAAATGGAAAGATAATTCAAAAAAGCCAATGTTATCTCTATCTCCATTGCAATGTAAGATTTAATATTATGCTTCAAATTACATTACTCGAACAGGTAATTTCCACATCGCATGATCTTTGAAAGTGTTAACAGAAGGTGACGGAGTCTGGTTCTGGTCACATGAAAGTTTGGAGTATGAGACGTTTGTTCCTTCAGTTGAAGATCTCATCACTCGAATGTCTGTAATCATCGGGAGGATGGATGACATGTCAGGAATCTTCGAGAAAGTAAGGAATTCGATGCAACGTCGCTGTTAGGCCTGCTAGAGGACTTCTGGTCGTAATTATGAACACCTGTTTTAGTACAACCTTTAATAAAATGTTTTCTGTCCCATTAATATGTTGCTGCTGCTGTTCTTTTTCTCTGCTTCTTTGCACCATTGTGTGCCCCTGCTTTTCTATGTGATTTTGAGTCATCTCTGTACCCCTTACACACCCTGCAAGTTTGTCGGTCTGGTAGCAAATCACCCTATACTGCGTGATAGTGAAAATGCAATACCTGGAGCATGAGAGTGGAAAATGGTTAAAAGCGAAAAACAGAGAAAAACGCAGAACTAGTATCGAAAATTAAAAAAAAAAATGTTCAAAATGGCTCACTTACAGCAGCTCACAAAATGAAGCTTTTCGTAAAATATGTAAGTTTTTTTTTAAAGTTTTTTTTACACTTGATGGAGTTGGTATTGGGAAACCAAAATTTGGAAAATTTTTTTTGACTTTTTTGGGTTTTTCCCCGGGGGTTAAATTTGGGGGAATTCTTTTTTTTTTTTGGGGGGGGGGGCCCCCCCCTTTAAAAAACCCTTTTTAATTTTTTTTTTTTTTAAAAAAAAATTTTTTCCCTTTTTTTTTTTTTTTTTTTTCCCCATTTTTTTTCCCTTTTTTTTTTTTTTCCCCCCAAACCCTTTTTTTTTTTGGGAAAAAAATATATTTTAAAATTTTTCCCCGGGGGATTTTTAAAAAAAAAAAAATTTTTTGGGAAAAAAAAAAAGGGGAAAAAAATTAAAAAAAAAAATTTTTTTTTAAAAAAAAAAAAAAAAAAATTTTTTTAAAAAAATTTTTTTTCCCCAAATTTTTTTTTAAAAAAAATTTTAAAAATTTTTTTCCCCGCTTTTTTCCCAAAAAGGGAAAAAAAAAAAAAAATTTTAAAAAAAAAGGGGGGGGGGGGGTTTTTTTTAAAAAAATTTTTTTTTTTTTAAAATTTTTGGGGGGCATTTTTTCCGGGGAAAAAAAAATTCCTTAACCTTCCCCCCGGAAAATTTTTGGGGGAAAAAAAACCCTTTTTAAAACCCCTTTTTTTTTTTAAAAAAAAAATTTTTTTTTAATTTTTTTTAAAAAAATTTTTTTTTTTTCCCCTTTTTCCAAAAAAAAATTTTTTCCCCCAAAAAAAAATTTTTTTTGGGGTTTTTTTTTCCCCGAAAATTTTGTTTTTTTTGGGGGGGAAAAAATTTTAAAAAAAACCAAAAAAAGGAATTTTTTTTTTTTAAAAAAAAAAAAGGGGGAAAAAAAAAAAAATTTAAAATTTTAATTTTTTTTTTTTTAAAAAAGGGTTTTTTTTTAAAAAATTTGGGTTTTTTTCAAATTTTAAAATTTTTTGGAAAAAATTTTAATAAAAAAATTTTTTTAAAAGGGGGTTTTTTTAAAAAAAAAAAAAATTTTTAAAAATTTTTTTTAAAAAATTTTTTTTTAAAAAAAATTTTTTTAAAGGGTTTTTTTTTCCCTTTTCCCAAAAATTTTTTTTTTAAAAAAAAAAGGGCCCGGAAAAATTCCCCTTTTTTTTTTTGGGGGGGGCCGGGGGGGGTTTTTTTTCCATTTGGGGAATTTGGGAAAAAAATTTAAAAAATTTTTTTTAAAAAAAGGGGAAAAAAAACCCGGGTATTAAAAAGTGTCCCCAAAATTAACAACCCGAATTATAGCAGAAAAACCCAGAATTTCGGGTTTTGGGGTAGCTTTTTCGTGCCATCACTTTCGTGAATATTTTCTTGTTCTTTTCCTCCATGAATTTATATAACTACATAGGATTAAAATGTTGCTGCTCTTATCCTAATTAGCCTGAAAAAAAATGGGCAAGCCCAAAGGGTTATCCAAGAGTTTGGGTTTTGATGGGGAAAAATGTACTGCTGTAATTTTCCATAATTCCCAAGATTTTTTTTCCCCTTTTTTGTTATTACCGTACCCTTTTCAAATTTTGGTTTTCTGTTCCGTTCCCTGCCCTTAAAAATAATTCGTTTATTGGGTTTTTAAAAATGCAGTTTATAATTTTTTTAAATTTTTTATTTGCAACATATAATTCTCTCTTCTTTTCCAAAAATAAAGGGCTTTTGACCCCAAAAAAACGATTTAAAAGTTGCCCGATTAAATTAAAAAACCCCCCTTTAAGCAAAACGATTCCCCCCTTGTTAAAAAGTCAGGGGGTTCAATTTTTTTTTGGTATTTTTATACCCAATGGTAAAAAAGGGTAATATAGCCCCATGGAATAAAGAAAATTATTGGGCTTATTATCTAGGATGTGCTATTAAAAGATCCGAAAATTTAAATTATAGCCTTTAAAATTCCCCGGGCCAAGGCATTTTCAACAAGCCACCCAATGCATAAGTTTCGGGAGAAAAAAAAATTTTCGATTTATCCTCGGGAATGCAATTGCCGAAAAAAATTTGGTTATTCTGGGTGAAAATGGACTTGCCTAATCGAAATAAACAATGGTCAATGAGACGCACCAACAAATGCAACATTTATTACAAAATACGAGGAAGAGGTCCATCACAGTAACCTTATAGCACTGGGAAAATTTGAATTGTGGTACAAACGAATAGCCAGTTTGGAAAAATTATCGAAATCTCAAGAGTGAAAGCTCTGCATGCGTATAATATAATGATCAATTTCAAACAGTAAGAAAACTTCTTACGATCTTAGTAATTCTTTCTGTATCTATTGTTTCAAATGACAGACTTTTTCTTCTCTTCGATTACTAAAACCTTACTTCAGAAACAGAAGGAGCCAATATCGAGTATATAAGTGTTCTTGCTATGTTACATGATATTCGTGATATAACGAAGCAAGTCGGGATATTTCTGTTGATGAAATATCGCGAATTCCATCGTGATATCATATTCTGTTGATGACAAAGATATTTTATGCATCGTGATATTTCTGTTGGTGCCAAACATATTTTGATTTTTCTTTGGAAGAAAAAGAGACGCTTAGAAGTTAGTTTGTAAACGTATCAAAATAGAGTTTACCTTTCCCTTAATTTCTGTAAAAAAAATTTCTACTTCTTTTTCAGAAAAAAATTAATATTTTGAGTCCCGTACTTCATTAAACTTTTTTTTCACCTTGAAAGTAAACAATGAAGTATGAAGTTTATTTTGAGATATGATTTAATTGGAAAGCCTCTCCGCACCATGAAAAATTTCTCGCGTCTGAATAATAAAGCGTCTGGAAACACATTGTAGTCACAAATCAAAACAAAATTTGTTCAATAGAAGATGATGCTCGCACAGGAGGATCATTGATGCCGTGATTGATAATAAAAGAGAGTAATTGAAGAAAATAACTAGAGAGAAAAATCAGATTAAAATAATGTATTGTGTATGGGGCTCACACACAAGTATAATTAATTGTACTGTTATAACCAGAAACAATAAACACTCTTTGACACACTTTTGCTCAATTAACTTTTGATGGAAAAGGGACTCGTATACCTTTCTCGACATGTTTTTTTCATAGCATGCAGTTTTTATTTTCTCGTTTCGATGAAATAATGGAAATAATATTATGCAAATGTAATTATTGCTTAGTGGGTCAAAAATGGGAATGGTAATATATACTATCCTTACTAATTTTTAAAACGTATTTGATGATGGATGTTTGTTACTCTTTGCAAAACAACTAAATATTTTAATAAAACTTAAATAATATCCCTTATACTTTAGAATAACACAGATAATTTAAAAAATTTTTGGGGAAGTGTTTAAAATGTAACGATAAATTTAAATAAGTAGGAAAAACCATTAAACTATTTCTGGCGAAAAAGTTGAGTTAAAGTATATAATCACGTATACAAAAAAACCCCCGAAAAATATATCTATCTTTTTAGAAGCCATTATCGTCAAAATAGTGAACGATAAATACAATAAAAATTAATAATTGCATGTTTGGTAGTAATAAATTGATCCTTAAATCAAAATAAATACTTTTAACGCTTCTGGCCATACCATAAATTCAAACTTTCGCGTTTAAAATATTAGTAAGGATTTATAAAAATGGATGTTCATATATATGGCATCGCTTCACTCCAACACCGTTCAACCGATCTTTATGAAAAAGGATGTTTTTTTTTTTGGGAAGATTTTTTTCATCTCCTATGTTCAGTGCCCCAGGGGGCGTACCAAAAATAAACTTCAGTACCGTTCAATCAATCCCAACATGGGCCAAAAAAGATGGCAACAGGCCTATCGAAATTTCGCTTTTTCCTTTTTTGGCCCTTTAATTTAAAAAGGGGTTTTTAAATACAATTTCAAGATAAAATAAATACAACGAAAATAATATTAACGTTTTCACACCCGTATAATTATTTACACTATTTTGGGATTCATTACATAAAATTTGTAAAATTTTCATTTAAAAAATTTAAAATTTTAAAATTTTAAAAAATTTTTTTTTTTTATCAGCTATTAGTTCTACTACAGACTAAAAATTTAACAAATAAGGGTTTTTTGACCAACTGAGATATGCAAAAAGCCTTCTTTTGTTTAATTTGCAATTCACGTAAAATTAACTCATTAAAAACTTCTTTATCCTTCAATTTGAATTGTTTAATTTTTTAATCTCCGTTCGAAGAACGGGTATACGAGCTAGTGTTACTATAAATTGGAATGGGTGTTTTATATAATTCAAGAACATCAATTCCCATATCAGATCAGATTCAGCTCAGGACGATTAAGAGTCCCTTTATATATGCATAGCAAAAATGAGGTTTTACATCATTATTTTTCTACTGGTTTTAAACCCCCTAACTTCTCAATTTTTTAAAATTTTTATGAAAAATTATAAACAGCTACTTCTCAAGTAATAGTAAAAGGGGGAAAATATATATTATATAATAAATTGCTGTTTAAATTGAATTTCGTCATTTTTTGTTTGTTGCAGAAGTGCAACATTGCGCAAAGTATGCTTAAATTAAAAAATTTTTTTTATATGGGGATTTTATTATTCATCAAAAATTTTTAAAATTTTTTTGGGAAATTTATTTGTCAATAAAAAAGGGAAGATAAAATATAATGGTTTTTTTTAAGCAAAACACAGTTCTTAAATCAGAGATTTTATAATTGTTGGGATTTCGGGAAAAAAATGTATTCCATCTAGGAAAAAATTGATGTATTTTTTTTGCAGAATTTTTTTTCTCAGAAAATGATTTGTATAATTAAAAATATTGAGACTGTTAAATTAAATAAATCATATGTTGCAGAAATGCAACAAGAGGGTTAAATTAGAGGAAAATTAATAAACCCCGAAAACTTCCCGCTTTATTTTAATGCATATTTAATGTCGATTTTAATCCTTTTCACTTCCAACGAATAAAAAATGTACGAGATTGTGGGAATATGTGATTTCAGAAAAATTTATGAGTACTTTTAAGTAATAATATTATTTTTTTATTTTGCGACAACCAAAAATTTTGGTGCTTTTTGGGGAATTTTTGGGTTTTTTGCAGGTACCGATTCCCTTTCCCCTAAAAGCAACATCTTCAGGCGTCATTTCACAACATTTAGTTTAGTGCCTCTGAAACAGCTCTACCCAGATGAATCGAAGGATTGATTGTAATTCTTAACTGTATTTGTGCCAAATACTGTACACTTCAGTATACAACCTTATTTCTAAATATAGAATGTGTTGTTCCTAGAATGGACCAACGGGAAAACTACTTTCTGTTTAAAAGTATCCCTTTTCCTTAAAGTTATTTCGGTTCCGATACTAAGTCTCTATTAAGTCAATCTTCATGGGGAATGAACTTTCAAAAAATGTAATTTAAAATTTAAAATTATGTAGACAGATTTTTGTGCCTATTTATTTTTCAAATGCGATTCATCATATGCCTTTTTATAGAAGCTTTCATTGTAATTAACAGTTTGTATTCGTAGATGTTTATATTTTCAAGAGGTGTTCACATGAAAAGGTACGAAACGACACTGTGAATATGGGGCATAATTGAAGACTTTATTCAAATTATACACCCTAGACCTGAGCACAACGATTCCATTGATTAACGAGACGAAAGATTCCCCAGAATTCCTGTAGCCGTTACGGGACCCAGTCCTTCTGGGGTCCTGGCGTCCTCCATTTGCGCCCCCTTCCTGATTTTTTTAGGAACCAAACACAGGAAAGGGGCAATGCTGGGCCGGGGGGATGGTCACCGTTTACTTGAGATACCCACCCGTTCCCCCAACATGCAGAAGGATGTCATGGAGTAGAACCATGCCCTTTGTGGCGATGAAGAGTGATCGGTTTAACACCTTCAGCAATCAGATATCGGATAACGCATCGCTGCTTCTTAATTTTGCAATGTGAACGTCATCATGTTCTCATACTTGCTGCTGCGTCAATTGGACGGAGTTTTTATAAGAGTACTTCCGGCATGCCCATTCACGGGGGGACTCATTTCGTATCCTGATGCCCCGCACGTTCTCCCATACTTGCATAGGCATATGGGAAGATTAAACGTTTCGTACCTTTTCATTTAAACATCCCTTGAACATATAACCCTAACCAAAGAATTAATATTGTGGGTTCGAGACTGACTAGTACTACTGCCTGTTGAATACAATAGGTTTCAAAATCCCCGAGCAAAGTGGTGGAGGAGTTAAAGAAAATGATACTCATTACCTGAGATGTCACGCTTGTCACTTGACTGGTGCTCACAATTACTAAGCTCATCACCAATAATTTTATTGAAGTGCTGTTGCAATTTAAGTCAAACTGACATCTATAAGTCTTTAGCAACAAATTTCTTCACAGTCATTTATCAACTACGACAGAAAATCCCGGGTTGTTTAGATCAGTTTTTTTAAATTTTTTGGGGTTTTGGGACCCCATTTTTTCGCAAAAAGTTTTGGGGACCCAAAACATTCCAAAAGTTTACAAACGTTTGGATATTTTATAAGATCTAATTTTACTGTTTTGCAGTAATAAATATGCACAATAAGTTTTTACTTTGAATGTAATGATACAGAAATTTTAATTGACAAAATAAACTTTATATAATGTAATTACATTGTAAATTATACGTAAATTATATTCTGTTCATCAAGTGTAGTCGTTTTAAGTTCTCTTCTGGGATCATCATTTTTTATTAACAGCGTCAAATACAAGATTTAAGTATCAATGGGAAGGCTGTGCTTGATTGTTTACAAGTTATTTTTTAAAAAAAAAGAATGTATCCCGAATCCTAAAATTTCTGGTGACCCCTGAAAGTACGAAATTCATTTGATTTCCCCAACCCCCAAAATTTTAAGAAACACCTTGATAAAATTCAAGGAAGGTGTTTAAAAATTTTTTTGTTTTAGTAAAAAAATTCTTTTAAGAATTGGAAATTGGCCGAATATGTGTATAACCAAGGAAGATATGTAAAATAGTATTTATATTCTGAAAATAAAATATGTGTATTTGTTTCATTAATAAATATTTATACTATCATTTAAAAAGCTGTTTTTGTTCTGTGTCTTTATTTCAGTCCTTACTTGATATAAATAAATTCACAAAGATCCGCAGGCCACACGTCTGTCAAAAAATAGTGTAGTCAGAAAAATTTGTATAAAAAAGGGAGGTTTGTTTTAGCCAAGTTATCTACAATTACCTACATATTTGTATATGTACTTGTGTGGTTAAGTAATTAAAGTTACACTATTCAGAGGCAGAACCCTGTTCATATCGATTTTGATGGAATATATACTAAGTGTATAGACCATGTGGTGCTAAGCGCAATAAAAATTAGTAAGCAAATTTTTGACCACCAGGGGCTTTTATCAGCTGATGCCTCTTATGAAGTAACCGTAAAGTCTCTGAAGTATGAACTTGCAGTGATAGTCAGAGAATCTATCAGCGAGCGTTTATCATTGTTAGTCATGCCCTTACAAAACAAAACAAAGTTCAGCAAAAAGATCGAGCTTACTGGTGTGCGACAGAACGTAAATAATCACTTAGCTGCTCAGTGGGAATATCGTCGTTTAAAGCAGTGCTCCGCAATCTTATCGTTTGCGGACCGGTCAACGTGCTTCTGATAATATTGCCCGCGGCCTACCGAGGGTGGGGACATGCTGATTGTTTTGATTTAACAATTTTAATTTAGTTACATTTAAATATGCCTTCAGAATAAAAATATAGTTACACCGTAAAAATATAGAAATAAAAGTGATTTAACGTGTGAATATGAAGTGATTTCCGGGAAAGTTACGCAAATGGGAGAGAAATGCACCACTTTAAATAAAATGGGCAATAGTTTAATGTTCTTTAGACGATCTGGCATCATTTTCATCCAATATGACTGGTGCTCTGTGGATCATTGGTTTAAAAGAATCTGCGAAAAGCGTCCGGCTATCGGGAGATTGTTTAGAGGAAGATGATGGCGAGTGAATTAAAGAAACTGTAATTTAGTGCCTTCCGGCCCCGAAGAGGGCAGAAACCGCGGTTGGGACTGAAACTGTGGAAGAAGTCTCTACTGTTATGGTTGAAAGAGCATCTAGCTCCCTCTATTCTTCAGCAAGTGGTGGATCAGTGTCACGTGAGTTGGATTCTGCGGTCGACAGTACGAAAAATTCTGCCATACATTTTGAAATGGTATCCGTATAAGATCTACGTGATGTGAACGCTGAAACCTCAAGATCAGGAAACACGTCTTGAATTTGTTTGCCGATTTTTGGCGATAATAGAAGTTGATGATGCGTGGCCTTGGAAAATACTCTGGTCAGATGAGTGAATACTCAAAATTGCCGCATATGGGATACTTCACCTTCAAATATCCTGCATCAACAACCACTGCATTTTGATTACGTAACTGCTTGGAGTGGATTTATTGCTGAGCTTATCCTGGAACCTTTTTCTTTGAAACTCTCAATTTCCACAAAAGTCCTATGTCCGGTCATGAACTTCAACGAAGAGGTTATTCTCACTTCATAGAACGGCAATGCTTGCAAACCACTATTCTATGCAGATGGAGCAACTCCTCACATTGGGCGTCAAGTCAAAGCACCAAAGCCAGTGCTGGCATCCCGGCGACACCGTATTATCCAGACATTTTCTGGTTGCATGGCCTTGTTGTTCACCCGATTGGGCAGTCCTCCTGTACTTCAGTGTGGGATTTCTAAAATGTCATGTTTATAGTGGAGGAAATAGGACTTTACCAGATTTGAAAGCTAGCATTATACGCCATGTGTCTGAAATCCCTCGTGAGTTGTTTCGTGCTACCATTGAAAACACTAAAATGCGCTTTCTACACGTTATTGATGTCAATGGAGCACATATTGAGCATATTATGTAAAAAATTAACATTCTAACATATCATAATGGCACCACATTTCCTCCTGTTGGTCAAAACTTGAACAATTTTTTTATTGCAGAGACCTTTTCCCCATGGTCCATATAGTATATAATCCAAGTTCATCAAAATCCGATAAGCAGGACGGGTTGTACATGCCTCTTAATATTGTAACTTTAATTATAACCACCTGGTATATTAGTTTCAAAAAAGTTAAATGGAAATCGTTGCCAATTTAGAATAAGAGATGAGTGTAGTGTGTTTCAGGCTGAATTACTTTGCATAGCTCAAGCAGTCTCTTGGATCTGCAGTAACGAAATCCTTTCATCGAATTTCTTAATTTGCAGCGATTCTCTGTCATCTTTGTGTGCCTTAAGTAACATTAATTCCCAAAATAAACTAATTGTTAATACGCATATTAATCTCAATTTTCTTCAAAGCAGAGGAGTACAAGTTTTCTTTTCTTTTGTTCGAGGACATACGGGAATCTATGGCAATGAACGTGCTGACTGGCTTGCGAAAGAAGCGACAAAATTAAACGATCTGATTCCTATGAGCATTCTAAAATCACATCATAAGAAAGTTTTTAAAGAAAAGATTATTTCCGAGTGGAATAACTTGTACCAAAGTTCAAATAATGCGCATTTCACCATGGAATTTATTCCTTCTATTCAGAACCGTTTAAAGGCTAAGCACTTTCAACCTAATTTTAAACTTACCCAGTTTCTAACTGGGCATGGTAACTTTAAATCCTATTTAAAGAGCTTCAATTTGTCGCCTACTGATCAGTGTTCTTGCTCCAGTGGTCCAGAATGCCAAGCATCTGATATTCTTGCTTGTACTAAATTCGCTTCGGAAAGACGTACACTTATGAATTGCCTACAAAAGAACAATATAGTGTGGCCTCCTCTTTCTCTGCCTTTGTTCAAGGCAAGTCATCTTTCACATCGTTTTGTGCATACATTAATAGCATTTATTACTGTATTATTTAGATTGTAAATTTTGTGTGTTTGTTAACATTTTCTGTACATGAATATATATGTGTGTATATGTATATATGTGTGTATGTATGTGTGTGTGTATACATATATATGCCTATGTGTGTATGTATGCTTTATGTATCTGTATTTTGAAAATGTTTTGTGATCATGTTTTCTTATCTTCCTCATTGTATAATTTTAATTTTTGATTATCTCCGTTCGCATGTGAGCAATCTTGTATTTCTTTCTGTATTTGTTGTGTTTGTATTCACCCCCCCTCTTCCCCCCTCTTTTAGTTCCCATTTGTGCCTATATCCTTCTACATGTAACTTCCTATCACTATTGTTGAGTATTGACTTACGTTTGTAAGCCTTGTGTTATACTTGTCGGTACACAAAGAATCTACCTAGAGTCTCAAAAAAAAAAATACAATAATTTAATTATAATTAATAAAAATTAATTGATTAAAACTAATTATTTAAAGAATTACAATTACAGCCACGTTGACATCATTTTTGGCGACTTAGCGACCCTTTTGGCGACTTGTGTCAAGACTTGAAAAGGTTTTTTTTTCTCACGTTTTAAAGCATTCAGTTGAAGTAAAATTTTAAATACACGATTGTTTTGGACGACAGTACGATACTTTAATGATTATTAATAAACATTAATTACCACTTAATGTTGTGATTCTGTCCTATGTATATACATATTTATATTAATTGTAACTATTTAATAAAAAGTAGCTAAAATAAAAATTTTCTTTGTTGATCTAAGTAGGAACTGACTTAAAATTTTTTTAATATTACTTGTTTGGATTACCTTTCTATTTCCATTCTTTCAACAAATTACACATTGCCTTGCCAGTCCCCGTCCTCATCCCCGTATTTTGTTTATCGAATATTTTCAAGAATTTGAATTCCTGCAATCAATGAAAATTTTCCGTCTTCACCACAAAGAAAATCCAGGATGAAAAGCACTTCAGCACCATGGATAAATTGATTCTCATAATAACACTAGCTCTAATAATCTTAAAATAAGAATTAAAAATATGTGTAAAATAAAGATAGAAAGAAGAAAATATCAGTGCCCGTACAGAGTACGGGCAAACCGGTCGCGACTAATGTACGGGCAAACCAGTTAAGCGGTTAAGTTTTTATTGGTATTTTTCATTCCTTCGAAACATGTACTAGAATAGCCGATAATAATTTTTCTAAATATCTTTTCAGTGTATTTTGAAATTGCTCATAGATGGAGACTTGTACTGATTTTCTTTTTGTTAATAATGACACAGCTAAGCAGATAGAAACTTTTTGTGGTAGCTTCAACTCATTTTATCCTAATCCTCAAGTAACGATTTCGTGAAATGAGAATTAAAAGTGTGAAACGTAGTGATGTCCAACAAAATTTTTTTATGTATTAATTGCATCTTGAATAACTTTAATGTAAAGTCTTAGGGTTCCTGAGAGCTTAGCATACAGACGCGAAAGGATTGTACATGTGGTAATTTACACTTTATATTCGAATTCTTTTTAAAGTTGCATGTAAGGATTTCTGATGGTATCCACGAAGTAAGTAAATTGTGAATGTTTAATCATATTTTGTGAAGAAAAAAAAGCTTCAGATAGTACAGGCGGTTTTACTCTAGTTTTTCTTTTAGTAGGTATGGTTTAATTTAAAATTAAAGAAAAAAAACGTAATTCATATTTAGCAAATATATGTTGTTTACTATTTGGCGATCAAAATTTACCGAATAAGATTTCTTAAGTATTAAGATTTTGAAGAAAATATCATTTCGGAATCGTTTCTGAAGTAATATTTGTCTCATATTTATCAGGAAAGCCTGCAAAATGTTTCAATTTTAGCGCATATCCTAACACTAAATTGTTATTATTTGATTTTTTTTTGGATAGTTTTCCCACATGAAAATTGCCATGGAAGTACAATTTTCCATAAAAAGTGATGTGATACTCTAACCCACCGTATTGAGGGCCTGGTGCATGATAAATCTGCCTCGGATCAAAGTCCTCACGTTGGTATGATGTGGGAAATTGGAGAATGGGGAGGGGCAAGTTTAAGTATCATCCTCGTCACTTACTCTCGCGTTGCTTTAAAGTAGGGGACTTCACCTCGGCATTTTAGTGTCCCCTCCATTTGAATCATATTCAAGAAAAATTGCCCTGTCAGCTTTTTGTCATAAAAATGCCTTTTTCTTAATATTTAAAGCATTCTATTGACATGTTTGATGTCCATTTGCGATAAAATTATCTGAAAAAATGACCAATGTACTTCAAAAATTTAACTGTATTTTAAATATTTTTAAAAGAAAAATATTGATGTATAATATATCACCAATTTCTGGAAAAAACGGGGGGTTCTTATTTCTAACAGGATGTTGATCTTTCGCCAATACTTGACCAAAGGTGACATTGAGCATGCCGCTACTGTACAGGGGAAAGGGGAATAAATGAGATGAATTGTATATTTCTCATGATGTGTGTGTTGCAATCAGTTGTCAAAGGTACGGATGGTTATAAATATCCTGTTTGATTGTTCAGTTGTTTTTAAGCTATATTACACACATTCAATTTACATCATGAAATTCAAAAGCGCATAATGAGGGCATAATGGCAAGCCTTGATAACAAAAAGCTGAAGGAAAAGCGTGATTATTTCAAGAAAAGTGGTCAGATCTGCATTTTTCCGAACTAATTTGATAACGGGGGTAATAGCGCCAAGTGCTGCTTGGCGTGATAAGGATTACGCCAAGCAGCGCTTCTTGTTGCTGGAATGAAATCCAATATGGTGGCCTAGAGGTAATTTAATGATACACAATAATTTAAAAGAATTGTTTTGAAATACATTGAAATGTATTTCAAATAAAAAATATAGGAAGAGATTGAGAACAACCTAGATCAATCAATAAATAATGAATAATAATATTATGTAATAAAAAGTAACATGAACTAATAATAGTATTATATAGCAGCATATAATAATCTTATAATATTATTTTATATATGTAATATTCATATAGTACGATTTTATAACGGTTATTAGAAATAATAATCATATAATATAATTAAATAGTAATTATTAAAAGAATAATCGTTGAATTGTGAAAAAAATAAAAATAATGCATAAAAGAACTCGTAATACATAACTATAAATAAACTTATAAGAATAGCTATAAATAAACAAAAGAAATAGTTATAAATAAATAAGACAATAATTATAAATAAATAAGATAATAATTATAATTAAATAATATTATTATAATTAAATAAATTATTATAAATAAATAACAATATTAATTATAAATAAATAACAAAATATGTAATAATAGTTATAAATAAATGCTAAAAAAAAACAATTATAAATAACGAATATTTATACGATGATTACACATAGTAATAATTGCATTTTTTTATTATGAATAAAATAATTACATAATGTATGTTAAATTTAATTTAGAATATCAATTACAAAGTAGTGAAAGCTTGCAATATGAAACTTGCACTGAAGTTCTTCAACGAGTATCATCGAACAAAGAACGTAAAAAACATTTTTAAAACGAAAATAAACTATTTATAAGCGATACTTAAAAGCACAACACTTATTCTTTTAAGAAAAAAATATTCTAGTACTCACTCATTTTAGAAATATCCATATTCGAAAGTAGCCCAAAATTAAACAGAAGACGCAAATAGAAAAATTAAACTGAAAATAATTAAATTTTTAAAGATATCGTCTGAAATTAAAGGGTTATAGCTGGAAAAAACGAATAAAAGTTATTTCTAATATACGTTATCCCCATGGCAACCACATCGACAGACGATAAAAATATTAAGCTAACCATATTGTAATATTATCGCCCATCTTGGCGAACATAAACAACAGCTTGGCGCTACTACCCCCGATATCAAATTAGCACGATTTTTTTTTTCTGAGCATTTGCAGCCTGAGCGTAGCACAGTGATGTAAGAATACAATATTGAGAGACAATATGATACAAAGCACAGTGGAAAGATTCTGCATTAGAAACTTATTTTTGCCGCTCATCCGGCATAGTGGTTAGCGATGCTGTCCTGTACCGTAGGAGTTGGGTTCAAATTCCGGAGAAGGTAAGGATGTTTGTAAATGTATAGTGCAGGGATGGTGAACCTTTATGGATCCACGTGCCATTTTTTCTGAAGAAGTGTTTAATGAGGTATAGAAGTGCCGTCAAATAAATTTGACTTGTGATTATTGGGAAAACAATAAAACTAAGTACTAACAACTCAAAACTCTTTATTTACTACGAAAAAATACCTTTTGCACTGTATAGTTGTAAGTTGCAGATTAGATAAAAAAAATAGCTTATATTAGGTTTGTAAGATGTTACTTTTCGTAAAATGCATGCTGAATTGGAGTTATTTTTCAAACGATTTCTATAAGCACTTAATTAGTTTTGCTGTGGTTCACTTTTTTGACAAGAGGATTTGTGATTCGTTTCAAAATGTCGTTTTACCGACAATGCTCTGCAGCCGCTGTTCCAGACTTTTGTCGCCTTTACTAAAAATGCCGTATTTCTTGATTCAGTAAGTTTTAAATTCTCTGTTACACTTACTATCTTGCACTTTTCGTTCTTTTGCTAAAGTAGCACTGTTAGATAACAGTTAGAGATCGTAAATATACCACAAATAAACTTTAAAATACAGTTGTGTCAACGAAATTGACTGTGCTATGCGTAGACAAATTTTTCATCATAAGCAATTGTAGTCTATGACGTAACTAAGGCAAGGCAATAACAAACGTGGGTACTCCCCTCCACCCCGAGACCGATCACCCTAGTTTGTTCGTAATACTTCATAGTGAACTTTGTCATTTTGAAATAAAATACAATCCATTTTGATCACTGACGTGACCAAAATATTGTATCGCGTGCCATTGCCCATCCCTGGAATAGTGCTTTCACGGCACACATGGGGGTACTCTAAATAGTCTTCGAGCCACAAGTCCTCTCGTGAGATTGGTGGAAGGGGAAGAAAGGTGGAAGGCCCCTGACTTCCCTCAGGGTTTTCTCTCCCAAAAACAGAATTATGAAATTATTGTATTGTCATCGGTCCTTGACAAGTGTGAAAAATTTCGAATTAATCTGACCTTTTAAAGTGGGTAAAAATCGAGTCCAAAGATTCCGTTACATACATGGGAAACTTATAAAAGCGTGTTAAAAAGAACGCGCCTGACAGACAGACATTTGAAAAGAAACTACGAATTAAACAACAGGGATTAAATCGAGCGAGTGAGTGAATATTGACGACGCACTACAAAAGGGCTTTTGGTGATGGACTTATGGATTAAATCTGATATTAAACTTTAATCAAACAAAAATAAAGTCAAATTTTACATTAAGACTAAAGAACTTACCATCCTTGCCATTAATGTAAGTTTATTATTATTATTATTATTATTATGAATGTATTTTGTAACATCATTCGATACAATCACCTTCCTTTTTTTTCATAATTAAAAAAAATTACAAAATACTTTGATTCCATATAAATACTTTGTAATTTCGATTTAAATTTTTTGAAACCAATATATACGGATTATATATACAAATATGTAAAACCGTTTCTTCCCTTAGAACCAATTGTAGACTTGTAAAATAAACATCCCTATTTTACATAATTTTTTGATTAACTATTATTTTGATAACCGTGTGACCCTAGGAATTCTGTGAATTTATTGAGGTGGGTGTGAAATATTGAAGTCCCGTACTTTACAGTGCGACGTCAATAGATAATACATTAAGACCCAGCTTAACGTTGCTTCGTTTAGCGCTGTTTCGGTTTAACGCTCTTTATTTGAATTGAGGGATTCCCCGCAGTTACACACAGCGGTAGGCTTCCCGATATCCGAAGCAGTTTATCTGTGTTTCTTCTTTCCAGCAGTGTTATACGAACGTATTTTTATCTTTTCAAACATTTGTTAACGTTATGTAAGTATAAATTTATATAATATAACGATTGCTATATATATATATAGTGACAAATATTATGATTTTTAGTTTTTATCATGGGTGATAATAAAAAACACGAAAATAAAGCAGCAAGAAAAATCAGGAGCAAATTTTGACAGGAGTTCAAGGGTAAGACGGGGCGTTATGGATGCCTTATCTACTTACCAACAACTTCTTACAGAGCGCAGAAGGAAAACGCAACTTACATTAGATCCCTTCTTGATAAAAAGGCAGAAAATTGGAAATACAGAAGATACTGTATGATCTGAAATGTAAACATACTGACTTATAAAATTTTATTTATTTTTATATGTATATTCATTTATTATGTTTCTATATTTGTAAGACAAATACATTTTTGATTTATTGTTATAAAACACATAATTAATAAATTTAATGGTAAAATACCTGACCAATTTTCTACCCATCTTGCCCTAACCCCATTATTTGCATGATGAGTCAATCTCGTATAACGCTCTACTTTGATGGAACGTATACCCTGCGTTATGCGGGTTCTTACTGTACTCACACTTGCCTTGTTACACTAGTATTCTAGAAAACATTTTGCACATTGTAAGACTGAATCGTACGTGTGTATTCTTTTCTTCTTTTTTCTAATTACTTCTTTTTCTTAATTAACTTACCGTAAAATCCGGCATAAAACACGCACCTATACTTTAGAGCTAAAATTTTTAATTTTTAGGTACATTCTGAGTAAAACGCGCACCCTCTTTTTTACGAAGAAACCTGAATTGTACGTATGTAATATTTTGAAGCCATTTATTCGAGGTTTGATCCCAGACTTTTGAAGAAATAGTATACTTCTAGAAATACAACCCTTTAAGTTCATAAGAAATTTCGTTTCTTTTAAATAAACAGTATTTCGATATGTGTAGAAATATAATTTTTTTTCCTATGCTTATATCTTGTTTCATTTTTAAAGCTCTCATTTTTATACCCGGTGTATAAAGCGCAACGGTAAATTTCGATCTTACTTTTTGTTTTAAAGGTGCGCGTTTTTCGCCGGATTTTACGGTAATTGTTTTTTCAATACTTATTGTTTTTCCGTAACTCTTCAAATGAAATACAACTTTAAAGTTGCCAATATAATAACTTTATTATATAGGTACTGGGATCACCATAAGTAGTCGGATTGAAAAAAAATCATCTCATTTCGCAATTGAAATATATTTGTCCTTATTAAAACTTTAAGTTTTTTTGGATTTTACAAAAATTATATATATATATATACAATCATTTTTAAAAACGGAAAGTAAATCTGGCAAAAAGAGAGCGAGAACACAAAAGATTTTATTTTCTTTCTTAACAATTTTTATACGTTATTTGAATTTATTAGTTAAATGTTTTCTAATTCTATTATAAAATTAAAATTTTTTTTAAAAAACTTGAAGTTTTGGGATAATTTTTCGTTAGACGGGTCCAGGTGATAAATCGCCAAGTATAGCCAAACAAAACACGCCAAGTGCAACCATTTCTCGTTGCTTTTAGTGTGATTTTTAGTAGAGATTCAGCACAATAATTAGTATCATGCAATCTATACAAATAAGTAAAATTTAAGTACCTGTTTGTAATTTGAAATTAACAGCTTTTTACTAAATGCATTTAAAAGTATTTTCGGTACTCATATCAAAAAATCAATTTTGTAAATTTTTGTCTGTCCGTTTGCCTGCCCGCCTGTCTGTTCCGGCAAATCTCTTTAACGGCTGGACCGATTTTGACGGGACTTTCACTGGCAGATAGCTGATGTTATAAGGAGTAAGTTAGGCTATTTTTATTTTAGAAAAAAAATTAGGGTTCCATGAAAACAAAATTAAAACTAATATAATAGTGAACAATATCCGATTCAAATAGGGAAGTATATATATTATATTTATATAAAATAAAAAAAAGCGCTCGGCCCACGCTCATGTCGCCATTAGAATATGGAGTTAGTCTAAAAATTAAGGGGGAGAAAAAGAGACAGGCTATGATAGTCTATGGGAATAGGCAAATAAGATTTTTTGGTACTTACGTATTATCAACCTGTTGGTGACATTATATGAAACAAAGCACATAGTTGCTAATTCAGCACGTACGATGCATGAGAAATTGGGGTTGAGAACATGGTGAGTTATTAATAGAATTAATATTGCTGTGATAAAATACGTAAGTACCGATTTTATTGTCTTTTAAATCAATTTTGAGTCAATAGATTTGGATATTTTTGCTGTTGAGTTGTTGCTTATTTCTATGTCTAGCTGTGCTGAATCAAGTACATTACATCGTTCAATCTCAGAAAGTCAATTACCATCAGTGGGTGCTCATATAGATCTGCAATGTGAGATGCAGGCAACCTAGAATATGTTCTGGAGAGGCATGGAAGGCAGCACTAGATGGGAAATTGTTTTCTTTATTATTGTATGTCACTGTTCTAAAGTGTTCTCTGAAAAAACGGGTAATAGCAGTTTGTTCTTGCCTGCTACACTGAAGGGACAGAGAACAGCCAGCACATTTACCTCGATACCATCGGTGAACAGGAGGAATAGTTGAGTGATCTTCTCTCTAGAAGTGAAATACAGTCAGTAGGCGTAACGTACATCCCCGCAACCCCCACATTGCGGTGCCCTGGGCTCTAGAGGCCCAAAGTCTGACTGACACCAAGTATGTACCCTTTGTAAGATCCGGGTTAGGGCACAAAACCTGACTTTGAAGGGGGCTAATATTCTCCATTATACCACTGAATACTATTCTGCGTAAGTCAGAGGGGCCAGAGAATCTGAAGGTTGAGATGCCTCATGCTTTGCAAGGGCATCACCCACTATGTTACTATGATAAGGAATCCATTGCAAATGTATCTCATGAGAAAGAGAAAACGTTTCAGCTTATCCAAAATAGCTACTCTACATTATCTCCCACCCTATGCCAATTAATGCTGCACCGTATTTCGACTGTCAGTTAAAATCAATGTTACCCAAACTAGGAAGTGAAAATGCCCTGTCGAGCCTGTATGAAAAATGACCAGTTCGCTGTGGAATACACAGCAATCATTTAGATTTCTCAAATGGATATGACAGAAATGCTTTGAGACCTAATATAAATGCCACTACCAGCGTAAAACATTTCATTCTTGCTGCCATCCGTATAAACAAGAATAGCGTCTTCTGAATACTATAATTAATTAAATCAAGAACAAGTTACCTTAAGTGTTCAGAAGGATCTATCGTCTTATTAACGAGCAGAGATCTGGATGAAAATACACTTCCAGGAAGACCCTCAGATAGGTCTATTTTTTAAAGGGGAATGTTGTTAATATCAGGTAATTCTTGTAAAAAAATTTTCAGTGAGAAATAATGAGATTTTCTTAGAGTAAAGCCGCATTCACACCAAGGCAGCCAGCGTCGAGCGTTAAGCGTCTAGCCAATCAGAGACTACATTTGGGCGAAATGAAGTCTCTGATTGGCTAGACGCTCAACACTTGACGATTACTGCCTTGGTGTGAATGCGGCATAAGAACTTTATCGCTTTGTGAGGATTAATTTGATGCATGAACCAACGAGATTTATATATTGGATTCATTAGAGCACAAAATATTTCACGACTGTATGTGCGTGTTTAAACGGTCTTAATGAAAGAACAGCGCGTTAAAAACGCCAATATCGTAACCTTAATCACTAACATATTCATAAAGCCGCATTCACACCAAGGTGTACAAACGTCGAAGTTAAGTGTCTAGCCAATCAGAGACTTCATCTTGAATGAGATGAAGTCTCTGATTGGCTGGACGCTCAACTCCCGACGCTGACAGCCTTGGTGTGAATTCAGCTTAAGGGGTTGCCATATATAATTGGAGCTTGAAAACTCGAGACTGTTTGGTAAATGAAATATTTCACTTAACATTTTGTTTTGATATGAGTTTTCTGAAAATTTAATTAATAAAAACTATTAAGGTATTTTTTGCAGATAATTTTTATTTCTTCTGTAATATTTTTGTGTGTGTATGTGTATGGATTTTAGTTTATTTTTGGGTTAAATATCTCAAACTTCATTAATACTAAAAAAAATTGAAGTATTTTTTAAAATTTAAATGATTAATACTCTCTATTTTTTTGTTATGTAACGTTATAACAAAGCTTGCATTAATGGAATTGACTATTTTTTAATAAAATTTTTTGCACGTGTATTACAATTATTATTAATCATAGGAAACACTTTCTAATTTTCTGCTTCATTAGATGTTTTCCTCAAAAAGTTTTGCTTAATGCTTTCTGTTTATTAATTTTTTTCCTTTTCTAATTTAATGTGGCAATAATTAAACTTAATTTCATTACCTAAAACGGAATCTAGTGATTATTTCTATTAATAAATGTTTATCGAATTGATACAAGCTGAATACCAAACAAAAAGTTGTCATAAGGTAATTTTGTTTTCTTTTTTAGTAATGTAGCACTCAATTAGTTAAACTCAAAAGTTACTGTATTTAAGTTATTTTTTTACCGTTTCTTCTGTTACATTGTGATTTGCAGTTATCTCCTTTTATTCATTTACTACTCGTATACACACACAGATTGAATCAAAGAGGTTTTCAAAAATAAGAGGAGTGATAGAGTATGAACCCAGTAATTACCATGGAACGTAGGGTCACATTCCACTCTGAGAGGCAGAAAAGAGTAAAATTTGATCTCACGACGGTGATGGGAAAGCAAAAAAACTATACAAAAAGTCACGCAATCTGATGGTACATACGTAATATCACAACTGTATTGGCGACCTTATATGAAACGAAGCACATGAATGCCAGTTCAGCTCATATGACGCTTGCGAAATTGAGGTTGCCAACTTGGCGAGTTATCTTGAACTTTGGTGATTGTTACGATAGTACGTAAGTACCAATCTGATTTATTGTTTAGAAAGTTTTTCCAGTTTTGCAAAGGACAGTGCAACCACGCTTATTGCACAGTTCACATCGCCAAATAAATGACTAGCGTTTCCTTTCGAAGACTTTTGGTGTTGTGTAAATTTTGGCTGCGATAACAACGATTCTTATTATGAGATCTTCCGCCACATCCCATGCACCCCTTCCCCCCGGAAGAAAAAGTCAAGCGGGCTTAGGGTACTTACGTACTACTGCAAAACAATACCAACGTTCAAGATAACTCGCTAAGTTGGAAACCCGATTTCGCATGTGTCGTATGCGCTGAATGGGCAACCATTTACTTCGTTTCATTTAATGTCGCCAATATGGTTGCAATAATACGTAAGTACAGGGCTTAGATCCAGTGAGCAAGGAAACCAAGCCCCAGGTCTACCATGCCCAATCAATCGTGTGGGATATGTGACATTCAAAAAAGAGGCATTCGTCGGAAGGTATCGCATTAAGAATCGTTGTTACGCAGATAAAATTGATACAACACCAGGAATCTTTTACAGCTTAGACTGTGAAGTTGTTACTAATTGATGAGAGTGTAATTTTCAAAAAACGAAATCTCCGTACTACTAGTCGTTAACTTCTTAGCTAACTTACAGCTACCTACTTGTCTCTCTCATTCACTTGTATATCTTAGAACCAATCTGCATAATCTGTTTCCACTTTAAGGAGGTAACAGTTAAACACCAAGTAAAACTCTAAGGAATAATACTCCATGTGTTAGTTTAAGATGGGACTTCGAAGAACCTCGCGAGAGATAGCCCGTTACAAAAATCCATTAAAGTCATTGCACTTTTTGTAATTGCAGTGAAATCTATGGAAAACATGATTGTATGGATAACTTTAGAAGTATTTAAATTAAAGAAATGGAAAATGTGATAAATGGTGACTAATGTGTATTTCAGCTGTAAATGCATCGAATTGTTTTTATCCCGTCTACTATCTGGTCAAATTATTTCGGTCTCCAAGCTTTCAGTATTGAAGGGATTGGACTGCACCCGAATGGAATCATGTTGTCTTCAGCGAAGAATCCAGATTCAATTTGGACAGTGATGACAATCACTTACGTAAAGGGAGGACGTCTGCATCTTGCCTTCGATGTTCAGTGGCCACCATTCGCACAACTGTGTGATGGTATGAGGTGTCATCCCATACGACACACGATTATTCCTAAGATTAATCCATACACCATGACAGCCCCAGAGATACTTTCACGACATTCTTCAGCCGCATGTGTTGCCACTCATGACAGACTCCCAGGAGCCCTTTTTCAACAAGATGATTGCTCCCCACACACACACAACAAGGGATTCGGGACTGCCTCTGCCACTTTTCCACCCTTCACTGGCCATCTAGATCCCCAGATTCGTCGCCAGTTATATATTGGGTTAATTAGGACGGCAAGTTGGACTGCCTACGAGTTTGGTCGTGATTAGAGGCGCTTTTAAAGCAACTGTGGGGTGAGAACGACCGTATGCTAGAGGTTGCCCAACAGGGTTCTAAAACCTCCAGTCACATTTTTAATTTTTTCCACAATAAATGATCTTTTATTTTGATTTTGTATACACTTACTTACATCAACATTGATTTTACTTATGTAAAATTTCGTTTTATTCTGACAACTCTTTCTTGGTGCGCACATTTTTATGACAATGAGTGTAGTATGGAGAACAATGTTCTTTTTAAAAGTATTCTTGTTGAAAAAATTTAAAAACCTCTTAAACCTAAAGAAGAAATCCATTCTCTATAATTTCTTATTATAAACTTTTCTATTTTTAGGGCTCTCCAGGAGTTTTGGGTGGCATCTGGGGATTTCTTTCAAACCATTTGGAACGTGGTTGATAAATGGTGTGGTTCCGATCAGTACATCATTTTAGTATGGGGTAAGTAATATATTTGTGCATAGCTATCATTAAAGAAAATACAATGTAACTATAAAATACAAAATGTTTCACAGTAAGAAAATAAATCCTTATTTAGAACATTAACGAAAATTTCGGTAACATTTCTTACCTAAAATAATATTAGTTATAAATTTTTCTGCACATTCGTAAATAAATTTATCTATCTTTCTCTTCTATGTATTTATTCAAACTTTTTAATAAGTTTTTTTTAATGTTTTCCGTAAAGAAGGTTCTTCAAGAAATGGTGAAAGTATTAGAATTATTTCTAAAACAAAAAAGAGATTGAACTTTAAAGTATACCAAAACCTCGTGTAAAAAGGTACATTGATAAAATATTTTCGCTGAGCTTCAGAAATATTGTGGGGAAAAACTCTTCCCATACTACAATCATACAGTTTTGCCTTTTAAATTGCAACACAGCCGCCCAGCCAGTATGGTGGATATGGCCCTCGGCTTACAGCCGAGTGGGTTCGGGCTCGAATCCCGAGTAGGGCACGGTTGTATCTTCTTCTGGAAAGAAGTCCCTGTATAATGCAGTGGTCTTCAACCCATGGACCGGTACCGGTCCGTGAATCAATGCAGTGGTCTTCAACCCATGGACCAGTACCGGTCCGTGAATCAAATGCTACACCAGAAACATTAAATTATTTCCCTTTTATTTACTGTGGTATATTTTTCTTCGGTTTGGGCTACTTTTTATGAAAAACACTTCACACATTCCTTTTTAATTTTTATTACTTTATATAATTTTATTTAACAAATCACTTTATATTCATTTTTTTGGTGTAGCTGTAATGATACGATTAAGGTATCCGACTACGTTCGGGACCGTGATTTTAAAAAAGTGCATAAATGGATAATTTTCATATTTAGTGTCACTTAGATTAGAACACATGTATAAAGGACATTTTGACAAAAAAAATTATTTTAATACAATATTTCGGCAAAAATTAGCTTAGAATAACCTTTTTTCCAAATGTTCTCTTTTTGTGAAAAATGCTTCTATTATAATAATATTTTGCCTGTATATAGCTCAGACCTCTGTACAAAGGTTCAACTATGATTTTTGAAAAATTCACATTATTTTCAGAGTTACAAACAATTTAAATAATTATCGCCGTTTTTTTCTTAAAATGTCTCCTTTTTGTTGTCGTAAAATATGGAAAAACCCACTTCTAAGTAATATATTTCAAAAATTCTAGTTGAGCCTCTGTACAGAGGTCTGAGTTATATACAGGCAAAACATTATTATATTAGAAGCATTTTTCGCAAAAGAAGAATATTTTGAAAATGAGTCATTCTATGTTCATTTTTTTGTCAAAATATTGTACTTAAATAATTTTTTATTGTGATACTATTCTTAAAACAATTTTATATACATTTACCAATCTAAGTGACACTAAATATCATAAATATTATCCATTTATACGCTTTTGCAAAATCACGGTTTCGAACGTAGTCGCGGATACCTTATAAATACAAATTAAATTAAAATTACTAAATCAAAAAAGTCTAAAATATAAACAATCGACGTCTTTCCCCTCAGTGATCAGCGGTAGAATTAACAAATGTTGCCCGGTCAGCGGTGTTAAAAAGGTTGGGAAACACTGGTGTAATGGATTCCCGTCTCGGCTGGAAAGCAACGCCCCCTTTGTGTTATACGCTTTCTGTTAATAAAAATGTCTATATTCTTCTGTTTGTATTGTATGTTTCTGTTCTTCCACTCGTATCTCATATGTATCCCAGGATAAAAACTCACAACAACAGATTACAACACTAGGAAGGAAAGTCAACAAACTATACTTACTGTAGATCCACAATGGCGTACACAAGGGGGATCCTCGGGTCTGGAACCCCTCCCCAAACCCTTCATTTTTTTATTGATTATAATCCTATGTGTATAGTATGCAAAATTTAATTGAGTATTTGTTATTAAAATTAGTTTTACTAATTAATGCTAATTATTCATTAGGCCGTGGGTAGCCTAGTGGTTAGGGCACTGGACTCCGGACCGGTAGGCCTGGGTTCGATGCCCGTACCGCCAAATATCCTCCGAGTGCACGCGGAGCATGTGCTCGTTAAATCAGTGGGTCCGAAAGTCTTGTGGGCTGAATCACGAGTGCAGGAAACTGGAAAAAATTTCCCTCCAATTCAGTTTCATGCCTAAATTGTGGAGGTGGAGATAGGTGGTGTCGCCATCTATCGTTCCTTCGGGAATTTCTCCGAGCTAAATCGTACTGTCACCTGTATGGTGCTCAAGGCCGAACGACAGGCGTACTTCTAGCCCATTGCCACGATGAATTTCTTGGGCCTCGATCTGACTATGTCAGACAGGTGGCATGAACAACAATTATTCATTCAATAATTCATTTTTTATTGCTTTTTGTTCCCGAAAATCGACAAAATCAAAAGAACATGTTGGGCACCCCGGGCTCTTGAAAAATTCCTGTATGCACTACTGTAGATACATAACATGGTAAAAAGAAAAAAGGATTAAATTTGTTGACATTTTGGGGGCATACAGGGTCAGGAATTAGAATACGCAGCTGCCTCTTCCGGCAGCTAGGATGGTCCTAATACAATTAGGCACTTATTTAGTCGACAGGAGACGGCCGAGTTGGCTTGTGATTAGGTTTGTGAGGCGCGAACATTAACTTGTTACGGGTTACGATTTTTACCAATATTTGACTACGTATGTCATACACTGTCCACTTAAGGATCCGACTAGGTTCGAAACCGTGATTTTAAGAAGAGCATAAATGGATAATTTTCATGATATTTAGTGTCACTTAGATTAGAATACATGTATGAAATTGTTTTAAGGACATTTTGACAAAAAAAATTATTTAAATACAATATTTTGGCAAGGAATTAACTTAGAATAACCTTTTTTCAAAACGCTCTCCTTTTAAAAAAAAGTCATGTAAAAATAATATTTTGTGTATGTGTGTGTGCTTATATAAAGTAAAGACTTCTCCAGAGAGTCTGGACTAGGATTTCAAAAACTCACATTACTTTCAGAGCTACCACCAATTGAAATAATTATTGGCGTTTTTTTTCTTAAAATTTCTTCCTCTGCTGTAATAAAATATGGATAAATCCACTTCTAAGTCATAAATTTTAAAATTTCTAGTTCAGTCTCTGTACAGAAGTCTGAGCTATATACAAGCAAAATATTATTATAATAGAAGCAATTTTCATAAAAAGAGAACGTCTTGAAAATGGGTCATTCTATACTCATTTTTTGTCAAAATATTGTAAATAATTTCTTACTGTAATAAACTATTCTTAAAACAATTTTATATACATTTCCTAATCTATATAAGTGATACTAAATATCCTAAATATAATCCATTTATACACTTTTACAAAATCACGGTTCCGAACGTAGTCGGATACCTTAAAAGAGTCACAGGTAGGGCTACTTATGCATTGCCCAAGCCCTCAAGAAGTCTTACGATGTCACTTTACACAATAACGCAGTTTAGGTGCATGGTTTGAAACACACAAAATTCAACTTCTTTAGGTGATTTTGGGATTGAAGTAAATCTGTATGACTATATATATATATAATTTTTATGTCTTAAAAATAATTTGACATCTTTGGTAATTCTCAAAGTGTGCAATATATTGCACTAGTCAGCTTATTCGTAAAATATACTAGGAAATAAATGGAAATCGAAAAATCAAAATCACCAAACCCTGTATTTGGTGTACTTACGTCTATTTTCAAATGTCGCCATGCTAATGAAAAAGTACCACAATGTGTCTTAGATTTTTGTTTTGTAATTCAGATGTTTTTGTGTTTAACAGTTAACTAAAATGCATTATACAATTTTGATGTGGTCGCTACTTCCCTAAATTCCGGCCATATACGTTTTAAACCGACTTATTGTTCTTTTTAGCTATGTTTATATCCTGTGTTTTCGTCTACTGGGCAATAGGACTGTTCTACACCGTAATAGATCTGACCGGAAAGCCAGCCTTTCTCGTGAAATATAAGATTCAAGATACATCAGCACATCAGGTATCATGCATTCTTAATTTTAAAATTATTGCTGTGACATGTATAAGTAGTTTAAATTAAACATATAGTTAACTCTTTTATTGTAAATGGTTTAGTTACCTTACAACGGATATTTAATGATATTAAGCGTCCGAAGAGAGCTTGAATTGAATAAATTCAAGATTTGATAGCTGTAAGATTTGGATTTGTTAGCTGTAGCCGCCACTAGAGGGTGCTACCAATGAAATGGCTCTTACATTTGGGAACTCGCCGTGTCAGCAAAGGAGCGTGTGTTGTGTGAATGATTTTGTGAAATCAAAATAACACCATTTTTTTTCTTTATGCCAAGTGATGGAATATTTATTAATGTCACACTTGAAGCAATACGAGGGCTATTTGCAACGAGCTCGTAATTTTGAACCACGGTCAGGACGGGGCTGTGGCGACGAGCTCGTAATTTTAAACCAGGTCAAGGGACGAGGGCTTTGGCGACAAGCTCGTAAGTTTTAAACCAAGGTCAAAGGACGATGGCTATTGGCGACGAAGCTCGTAATTTTGAACCAAGGTCAAGGGACGGGCTATTGGCGACGAGCTCGTAATTTTGAACCACGGTCAAGGGACGAGGGCTATTGGCGACGAGCTCGTAATTTTAAACCAAGGTCAAGGGACGAGGGCTATTGGCGACAAGCTCGTAATTTTGTACCACGGTCAAAGGACGATGGCTATTGGCGACGAGCTCGTAATTTTGAACCACGGTCAAGGGACGAGGGCTATTGGCGACGAGCTCGTACTTTAACCAAGGTCAAAGGGACGAGGGCTATTGGCGACGAGCTCGTAATTTTGAACCTCGGTCAAGGGACGAGGGCTATTGGCGACGAGCTCGTAATTTTAAACCAAGGTCAGGGACGAGGGGGTATTGGCGACAAGCTCGTAATTTTGTACCACGGTCAAAGGGCGATGGCTATTGGCGACGAGCTCGTAATTGCAACCAAGGTCAGGGACGGGGTTTTGGCGACGAGCTCGTAATTTTGAACCTGTTAGGGATGAGGGCTATTGGCGACGAGCTCGTAATTTTAAACCAAGGTCAAGGGACGAGGGCTATTGGCAACGAGTTCAAAATTTTGAGCCACGGTCAAGGGACGAGGCTATTGGCGACGAGTTCGTAATTTGAACACGGTCAAAGGTCGAGGGCCGGGAGGCCATGAACTAAAGTCAAGGGGCGAGGGCATGTGGCAACGAGTTCAAATTTGGGGCCACGGTCATGGACGAGGGCTATGGCGACAGTTCGTAGTTTGAACCACGATCCGGGACGAGGGCTATTGGCGACGAGCTCGTAATTTTGAACCAAGGTCAAGGGACGAGGGCTATTGGCGACGAGCTCGAAATTTTGAACCACGGTCAAGGGATGAGGACCATACCCTAATCGGCACCCTCTTTTCTAACTTTCACAGAATGCCAACTTGAGGATTTTAGGCCACGACAGACTTAATAAGCATCAGCTCCTCTGCACATCGGGTCTTCAGTCGCATCAGAACTCGAGCCTGTGATTCGACTACACCGTTTACGAGTCCGTGACCATGTCCATTAGGCCATCGTGGCCACATCATTTTATTCCGGATACACATACATTTGAATGTTATAACTCATTTAGCATATATTTCAGATCGATCAATTTAAGGCAAATTTGATTGCTCAAAATCAGGGCTAAGCTTTCGGATAGACATTTCAAATTTCAAATATAGATACCAATACCGCTGTTGATTGATTGACTGTTTATTAATATCACGCTTTAAAGCAACCTGGAAAGTCGTGGTAGCCTAAAGGTCAAGGAAGCGGAATCGTGGCCTGCGTGTCATGAGTTCGAGCGTAGTACCGCTGAAGACCCGCCATACATAGGGAGATTGATACACGTTAAATAGGTCGATGCTCAAACATCCTCTCGTTGGTGTAGTGTAGAAGTCAGGAGAAGGGGTGCCAGCTTAGATATTGTCCTCGTCATTTGACCCTGGCTCAAAACTACGAGGTCCGTCACCAAAAGCCCTTGAGTAGCTGAATAGTGAGCTGGGAGTGAACTCACTCACTCACTTTATCTACCGCATTATGATTTACTACATTTTTTTTCCATGCAATACTTTTTTAGATCACTACAGTGAAATTTAAGGGATATACATAAACAAAATACTCAACTTTAGGAAATTTAATTCGTTAGAGCTAATTAATTAAAATTAAAGATATTCGGCTGTAGAATTAATTACATACACTGTTCGCTTAAAATAAATAGTCAAATCGTTTTCTAAGGTCTTCATTAACATGCAAAAAATAACAACAATAATAATAAGCCACTTAAAGTTCGATATTAAGTATTTTTTCGGGACAGAAATGATCATCTTCGCAATCCGCTGAAAACGCAATTTATATATACTATAAAACTATTCGCCTTCCCCGCTAAAATACGCAACATAGAATCCGTGCTGCCATATATCTTGGAAGAGTGAATTTCAAAGAATATTCTTGCTAAATATCGTCAGAATATTCGTAAAAATGGTTATTCTATGTTATTTTCAAGGGAGTGGTACTTATAAGTACTGCGCGTCGGTAGATAAAGGGTTAAAGAAACCCGAGGGCTATTGGTACAGGACCTCATTTTCAATATCCAAAGTACGCCAGAGTGAGTATATTGAGCCTCGACAGATATAGCGTGCATCAGTCCCAATACATCACAACTCTTCCATGACACCAGGGCTCGAACTGACTATTTGACAAATGATTTGATTTGATTTTTTTTATTAACATCGTACACTAACGTAGCAGTCCCCAACCCCTGGTCAGCAGACCAATACCGCTCCGTGGATCAAACGGTCCCGGGCTACATAAGGAAAAATTAAATTATTTCTATTTTATTTACAGTGGTGCATCTCTCTCCGGTTTGTGCGACTTCCCACGGAAATCACTTTATATTCATTTTATGTAGAAAATGTATTTGATTCTGTGAGAGCATGCTTAAATACAATTAAATTTAAATTATTAAATCAAAACATGTGACATCTCACGCGTTCTTCCTCTAACATAACCTCTGTGTTCTTTGACGGCCACGATTAATGGCAATTTAGAGAAAGTTCAGTTCAGAGAAGATAGAAGTGTTGATTGACGGCTTATCTAGAATCCCGTAAAGCTCGCCCTTATAACCATTGTACGACCCTTAGGAGAAATATTTGAAGTAGATTGGACGTTGAGTATTCAACCAAGGTATAGGAAGATTATATTCTGAACGCGAATATATTATTGAGATTGAGATTAGGCGCGGATATAATATAATTATATTGATAAGTGATCTAATTGCGCGATCTGTGTTAATTAACACTACGTGTTTTGGTTTATTCTCAATTAATATTAGTTTGTTTGATATCTTAGTAATCTAAGTTAAATTCTTAATAAAAGTCATATTAAGAATTCTAAAATGACTCATCATTTCGAGAATCCCACACCTCTAACTTACGCTGAAACCCCACGATATGGTCATCGAAGGACGGCCATGTCGCAAACAATCTAAAGGGTAAACAATCATCATCCCACGTTCAGCGGGCAGCGGTAAAATTATCAAAGGCTGACCGGTCCATGGCGATAAAAGGCTGGTGAACACTGCTTTAAGGCAACGAGAGCTCTATGACTCGACAGAAGGGGAGGGAAATTGATGGTGGCCAATTATGAGGGCCAATTTATGTATTGTTAAACGTATTGCTATTAATGAGATGAATGTAGTCACGATATATTATTTCACATTCTCTTTTCTTTAAAAAAAAATTTGAGTTTAAAATAATATTTAAAAATAATACGTAGTTTGATCCAAAAGTTTGGGGACAAGGTGTAGAAAACCTTACCCTGTGTAGTTTACAGCACCGAAGCACATCCACAATCAAAATAGTATAACTTCTGGAAGCACAGCTGGAAGCCATTTTTCGCAACTACCCGTAAAGCCACCGTCGATGCTACTTTTACTTCATCTGAGGACACAAAACGACGCGTCCCTGTAAATGATTTTCCAACTATCAATCCCAGAGCTCCCTCTCGCAACGCTAGAAAGGAGCAAGGGACTGTAGATCCCACTTCACACAACACAACATGTCACGAATATCTGCTCCCCGATTGGACAGACAGTCAACCATCCCGAGGCTCTCATTGGCCGAAGGAATCTCATGTTAATTCTAAATCTCATGAAGCAGTAAATTTGATAGCTTTGAACAAAGCTTTTCTTTTTCCTTTTATATAATGTTTTAATTCATTTCAAGTAAATATATTCTTCTATTCAATATTATTAAATTAATTCTCTTAAACTATTATTAAAATGAGCAAGTAATTAGTTATCTCAAGTTATATAAATATCAAGACAGGAGATAAAAGCCCTGACGGGCTAAGTGCTCTGTAAAAACCACCCCAGCTACTAAATGATTTTCATTGATGGGAACAGGCAAATGTCCCACGGGGCTAAGTCTGGTGATTAAGGTGTGGAAACACAATAGTGCGAGTTTTGGCGAGCAACTTTTTTGCCAATTGGATTCGATGTGCTGGTGCGTTGTCATGCAGAAGATACCAGTCGTCTCTCTGCTTACGACGAATGGATTCCCTCAAACGACCTCTTCCAGAAGTGTATAGCCTCAGTGATTTGTTCAAGTGTTTGGCGACGATCTTTTCGAAAACATTCAGACACCAACGCAACATTTTCCGCGTTTCGTGAAGTCGAAGGTCGTCCAACGCGTTCATTGAATTTGGTGAGTTCTCGGCATCGCCAAAAGCCTTCGTCTTGCTGAACGGTGCGGCGACGTTAATATTCACTCACTCACTTGGCCCCCTTTAAAACGCCCATGCCATTCTCAACCCTTGGATCTCGCTATGGTAGATTCACTATACACCTTACTTTGCATTTTCAAAGTCTCCATTGGTGTTTTACCTAAGCGTTGACAGAATTTAATGTTCAACGCTGTTCAAGAAAAGCCATCTTTTTCAGATTTCTGAACAAAGCTAATTAGCTTCGGAAGATAACAGCTGAGAGTGCGGTTCGGTGACATGACACGAACTAAACCAATCTGACCAGGTAGGTGAGTGTTGGGAGAATCCATTTCAAGAGAAGTTTAACTTTAGGTACTTGCTTTCGTCGTCAGCAATAGCCACAGTCCCCGAATTTTCGGAATGTGCTACGTATATACTTAAATACCTTTTTTTCAAATATAAAGGTATAAATAAATATATTTTGATATTTTTATGTATGTTGGGGAGATTTTACAGTTTTCCACTTGCCCCAAAGCGTTTTAATCAATTTCTATATAAATCCTCCAACAACATATTTTGCCTGAGCAAAAAATGGAATCGGAGTTTATACGAAATTACTTGCGAATGATTAAAATTGAAAATTTCTATGCAATCGTTTTAAAATCTGTAGAAAAACTAACAGATGTGTATAAGAAAGAAAAAAATTAACATACCCCCTCCACCCCCACCCCCCTTAAAAAAGAAGTTCAAGAGTTTATTGTGAAAATAATTTTGAATCCAAATTTAACAAGAATCAGAAGCAATGGACTTATTTTTGAATTGGAATATCTATTAATCCAAAAAGGCAAAATATTCGGTTAAATCAAAGCTCGAAAATATATCATCTAATTCTTTATTCACGATTCTGTTATTAAGGTCCCATGATCCAGTGTAGAAAAAAATAGAGCGTCACTTAAGAAAGGATAAAAAAGAAGAAAACAAACTTTTTTTCATATTTATTTATGAAAAATAGTCCAAATTATATACAGAATGATTGTTTTTTTCACAAACTGACACTTCGGTTAACATTTGAAGTTTTTCTGTGTGGCTGATTTCTCAAGTTTCACAACTGGCGCAATTGGTTAAGTCGAAACTGGCCGAATGGAACACTTAGTCGTTTACTTGTGTCTCACACCTAGTATATTATCTTAACCATCCAGAGGTTTTCGTAAGCTTTTACCCGACAGAAGCAACGTAAGGGAGCTTCATCGCTTAAGGAACGGGGCTGCGGTAGCCCAGTGGTTAAGGTATCGGACCATGGCAGGCATGTCATGAGTTCGAGCCCAATACCACTAAAGACCCGCCGTGTAGGGCAGCGATGCACGTTAAATCTGTCGAGAGCTGAAATGTCCTCCCGTGGTGTGGTGTGGTAGTTAGGAGAGGGGGGTGCCAGCTCAGGTGTCGTCCACGTCACTTGACCTTGGTTCGTACCAATGCGTGGTCCGTCGCCAAAAGCCCTCGTGTAGCTGAACTGTGCGACGTTAATATTCACTCAAACTCAAACTCGCTTAAGGACACAGAGACGTTCTAACCCTTCAAAAAATCGATTTTTCAATTTTCATCTTAAAAAAAAGTAGATTTAATGCTGATTCCAAAAATGTATAACATGTATAGGTTTAAAGCTTAATATCCGAGTAATTGCGGTTTTAAAATGTAAGCAACAGCTGTCACGCCTGTTGTTTACGTTATCGCACGTCAACTGCCACGCCCATTTTACAGCTGACCGAAGCATATTTTTATGTAGATTGGTTTTTATATCACTTAATCTGATTTATTTATTTTATTCTTGTGGTTTGAGAAGGACTTTTGTAAAAAATGCTTCTATTGTATTAATATTTTGCCTGTATATAGCTCAGACCTCTTTACAGAGGCTCAACTATGATTTTTGAAAAATTCAAATTATTTTCAGAGTTACAACCATTTGAAATAATTATCGGCGTATTTTCTTAAAATTTCTCCCTTCTGTTTTCGTAAAACATGGATAAAGAGACTTCCAAGTTATGCGTTTCAAAAACTCTAGTTGAGCCTCTGTACAGAGGTCTGAGCTGAATACAGGCAAAATATTAATACAGTAGAAGCATTTTTTTACAAAAGGAGAACATTTGGAAAAAAGGTTATTCTAAGTTAATTTTTTGCCAAAATATTGTATTTAAATAATTTTTTTGTCATAATGTCCTTATAAAACAATTTTATACATGTATTCTAATCTAAGTGACACTAAATATCATAAATATTATCCATTTACACGCTTTTGCAAATCACGGTTCCGAACGTAGTCGGATACCTTAATGCTTTAAAAAGGGAAATTTTTGAAAATTTTGAAAAAAAAGAGTGTCATTTTC
>BMAV01000049.1:0-20384 GCA_019973955.1 Trichonephila inaurata madagascariensis | reverse complement strand
AGAAAAAAAAATTGCAATTTTTCACACGTTATTATTTTTTTCCAATATTTTGGGGGTTCATTTAAAATTTTGGCTTTCAGGGGTTTTCATGGGGAAACTTTTTTTACACCCTTATTGTTGTTTCAAATTTTTGAGAATTAAAAAGGCATCATTTTGGCAAACATTTTTTGCATCCCAAAAATTTAAATTGGAAAAATTTTTACTGTAAGATTCTTTGTCTTTTTCCTGAGCCCCAGAATAAATTACGAATATTTAAATAATGACCCAGTTTGAATCATATTACAGTTTTTTGATATGCCCCACTTTTGACGTGGGGTTAATTTTGACGGGAATCACCTTTTATGCCTTCTAGGACTTTTTGAAAATGCCTAAAATCACCCAAAAGATTCCCAAAAAAAACGTTTATAAACATCAAACTTGCTTTAGTAAATTAAAAATTTTTTAATAGTGGTTTTTCCCAAGTTCAACTTAAAAATTTTCCCAAAAATTCATTGATGTTTTGCACTGGCAAACAAATTTAAAAAAATTTTGGGGTACGAAAAACTACGGCTATATGGATTTCCCCATAGATAATGGGTACAAAATTCGTAAAAAAGAAAAATTCAGCTAAAAAAACCCCGGGCTGGAAAAACTTGGCGCATGCTTATTTCTCATCCCGCGTTCTGTTATTTAATACCCCCAATACATATACTTTTAATGGTTTGTTTTCCCTTTTGTTTTTTCATTTGATGTTTTTTCAAATTGTGTCTAAAAATACATGCAATTTTAAATTTTCCCATTGTACCCCACCATTCGTCTTTCCTTTAAAATTGGGGCAATTTGGTTCCCTTTTCTGCGGTGAAAATTGTTTTTAACGTAATTTTTTTTTAAACTGGGCAGGGGTTTTTGGGTAATAAATTGATAATTGTTTTTCAAAGAAAGTTCACACAAATCTCTTAAATTTTTTTGTTACAATATTTTTCCCAAATTTGGGAAAGTGTTAAAGTCATATTCGGAAAGATTTACAAGAAAAAATTTTTAAGGGATTTAAATAAAACCCCAAAAAGGTTTCTTTAGTTTTTAAACCCCCTGTATTTAAAATCATAATGTGGGGCAAATCGTGTTACCCAAATAATATATCTATGGGTTGGGAAAAAAATAATGGGAAAATGAAACATTTAAATTCATTTTTTTAAAACCTTTACTCTAAAAAGTTTTTTTCAAAATAATTTTAATTTAAATTTAGACATCAATTAAACCCTTTTAAAAAAAACATACTACTAATTATTTTTTCTAATTTCATTGATTTTTTAATAATCTCACAAGTTTAGAAAAATAAAATATCTTAAAAGCCTTTTTCAACATTCTGTCTTTATTTAATAGCTAAGAACTTTTAAATGAATTGGGGTTTTTGACAGAAATAAAACAAAAATTTTTTAATATAAAATTTTTTTTTTTTTAAAACCTTTTTTTCCTGGTTAAAAATTTTTAAAATTTAAATTAAAAATAATTAAGGGAATCAAAAATAAATTTTTGGGAAAAAAAAAAATCAAGGTAGGTTTTTTTTAATTCTTATTTATAAAAGGGGTATTTTTTTTAAAAGTCTGGAAGAAAAAAATAATCTCTTCATTTACTTTTGCTCTTTTTTATCCTGTTCTTTTTTTTTTGGGAAAATTTTTTTTTTTTCTGCATTGTGTACAGAAAAAATTGTATTCCAAAAAGGTTTTTTTTTTTTACCTCTCACAAAACTCCTTTTTTTTTGCAAAAAAAACAGTAAATGACATAAACAAATGCAGCTTATAAATATTTAGATTTAAACTATAAAAAACTTTTGTTTTCCTTTTTTCTACGCGAAAAACAAAAAAAACATTCAAACATATTTGAAAAATTAATCATGAAAACCATATTCCGGGTTTTTTTTTCAAAGTTTAATTAATTAAAATGATTTTTTAAATTTTCATAACGCAACTAATTTTTAACCAAAAGAAGAAAAAAAAAGCTTACATAGGATCATTTTTCATGAAAAATTTTTAAAAAAGGGGAAAAAATATTATTTTTTTTTTTTAAAAAAAATTTTCTTGGTTTTTAGCAAGAAAATTTAAAATATACCTTTAAAAATAGCTTAATTAAAACGTTAATGTTTTTTTTTTTTTGTGCCCCCCCTGAATTTTTCCATGGGGAATTTAGTTTCAAATTTAACATAATTGCACAGAATGTGATATAATTATTACCCCAACCATTAGAAGGGACATTATACATTTGGGAAAAAAAAGTTTTCCCGGGGAAAATTTAGGAAAAAAAAAAAGCCTGAAAATTTTAATAATTTTTCCCTGAATTTATTTCTCGTTTAAAAAAATGAAATTTGAAGTATAACGTTAAAAATTTAGAGGGTTTCCTTTTCGGGAATTTTTACCATTTTATTTTTGAAATTTTTTGGCATTTTTTAACCTTACGGGATATGGTCACGAACCCCTTTGGGTGTTCGGGTTTGGTGCCACCGAAGACTGTCCCTCAGATGGGGCCACTTCCCCTTAAATCTTTCCGAGAATCAATGTCGGTGTTCCTTTAAAGAAGGGGGATTGCCCTTTTTGGTGTTTGTCATTTGATGCGAGTCAAAATTATGAGGGGCCTCCCAAAAACCTCTTTTGTTTTTTAAGGGCGTCAACTCTCTTATTATTTATACTGGATGTTGGTCCAAATCCATAATAGTCACAATATAACATTCCCCCCACAATAGTTGAAGGAAAACCCGAAATCTTGCATCTCCCCAACGTCGTAAAAAGGGATCTTCCCCTCAGCGGATGACCCAAATGTGGAAACATGAAGATGGATTTAGCGATTATCTCAAAAATTTTTAAACCCCAACCCCAAAAAATGAAGGGTGGAGGGGTTTTCTCCCTGGGGTCCAAATTCTTCTGGCCATGAATTTTCCAAATGGGCTGCAGTCAAACCTTTTATATAAAATCCAAAATGAAAGGGGAAAAACTTAGGCCTAAAAAATTTGGGGTGTTAAAAAAAATTTTTAACTTTAAAACCCAAAGGGGGCTTAACGGACACCCCCCAAAAAATTTGAGGGGGAAAAAGGGGCCAAATCCTCTTTTTATGCAAATACGTATTTAAATAATTAAAAAAATACCTTTAAATTTGCTGAGGGGCCTAAAAACCCGTTTCCCCCACTGAATTAAACTAAAATGAAGAAAATATATTATAAATAAAAAATCAGCAAAAAAAATAAAATTATGTAAGAAAATATTTAAAATTTAAAGGGTTTTTTCCTAAAATCGACATACAAACAAAAGCCAAAAAAAAAGGATTCAGGGAAAATTTTGCGAATATTTTGTTTTTTTTTGCTTTTTTTTTAAACAATTTAAAAGGAGAATACATACATCTATGAAAAGAAGCCTAAATTTTTTTTTAAATAATTGAAATTAAAAAAAATTGAATTTTAGAAGGGGGACAAATTAAAAAAATAAATATTTTGATTAACCCCTTTTCTATAAATTTTTATTTTTATAAATGCGTTTTGTGGAAAGTTAACAGGACAATCATGTTTTTAAAAAATCAAACTTCTTCCTTAAATATATTTTTTTTTTTAATTGCTTCTTTTATTTTTAAAAAAAAATATTATTTTTTTTATTCTTTTTCTTCTGAATCAAAGTCAGTTCTCTCTTAAACTCCCGGAACCAATTTTAAAATTTACTTTTCAAAACTTTTTCTTAACCTTGGTAAGTTTAATTTTTTTTGGGTGCCTGGATGCAGATAAAAGGGGATAGCTTTGCCTAATATAAAAAGGGTCCCAGACCGCCCCAAATTCTATGGAATGGATTTACCCCATCAAACATTTCCCACTGTCACAAAGATTGGGGTATGAATGGCTCCTTTAATTATGTAAATTTTTCAAAAAGACTAACGCAATTCAATTTAGAGAGACAGGATATCTTTTTTTAAAAGTTGTATCTCTTTCATTAGTTTTTCCCTTAAAAAGGCATTAGTATAAATTATTTAAATTAAAATATATATATATATATATATATATATATATATATTTTATATATATGTTTTTGTGTTTTTGTGTGTGTGTGTGTGTGTGTGTGTGTGTGTGTGTGTGTGTGTGTGTGTGTGTGTGTGTGTGTGTGTGTGTTCCCCAATAATTTAATTGAAATAGCTTTTACATTATTTAATGTCCTGTCCTTCAAGCAATATGTAATTATTTTAATCGGTTCCCCACCTACCGGGGAACTTTGAAACTATCTCCATCCACCTTTTAAACCCGTGATGTCTCGTTGCCTATAAATCCCGAGATCGGGAAATCACACTCTCTTCTTTATGCCCCGCCTCTTTTTCCTCTGCAATTGACCCAACCCGGTTGCCTTTTTTTATTTTGATTGTCCTTGTCTGGATGTCCCGCCCAATTTTTATATTTGTAATATGATATATGTTTCAAAGCCCCAAAATTGGGAATCTTTCAAGATTCATGCTTCTTCGATTATACAGATCCCATCCACTGGTCACACCAACCGGTTAAATTTTAAAAATCAACCACTCGCCGAAAAATTATGCCCAAAATAAGCTTTATCAATATATATATATATATTTTTTAAAATATATATATATATTTTTTATATATATTGTGTGTGTGTGTGTGTGTGTGTGTGTGTGTGTGTGTGTGTGTGTGTGTGTTTTTTTGAGGTACGGGGGAGGCCAGTGGTTAGGCATCGGACTCAGACTGGAAGGCCGGGGTTTCGAGCCCGGTAAAATATCCCCCGGGGTACACATGGATACGGGCTTGTTAAATCAGTGGGTCCCAAAGTCTTTTGGGTTGAATCCGATGCTGGGGACTAGAATATTTCCCCCCCTTCGTTCCATGTGTAAAGGTGGGGGTGGGGGTGGAGCCATCTATCGCCCCTTCACAAATTTTGTACTTTTACCTGTATGGTCCCACAAAAAAACATATATGTGTTTGTTGGTCAAAAGGAAAATTCAAAATTCCCGCATTTTACCACTTATGCCCAAATTAATTTAACAGGCATTAATTGCATTTTTTTATAATGTCATTGTATAATTATAAAAGGAGAATCCCGTTAATCATAAATAATTTTTTTCCGGGTTCTGCGTATCGCTTTTTAACTGGGACCCCGGTTTTTGCAGCGGTGTCACCAAAAATTTTGGGATATTCGATACTTTTTTTTTAATAGGGTTTCTTTTTTATTTAAATACACCCATTTTATCAGAAATATAATCAAGATAAAAGATCATGCAGTGAAGAACATATTCATTTAAAACCACAAAAAAAGCATTTTTTTTTTTGTTTGACACATTTCTGTTACACATTTTAAAAATTGTTGAGTAATCAAATATTGGGGGAACAAATTATTTTTAACAAAAAACCTTAGAAGGGGTTTGGCTATGATTTGCAAAAAAACAAAAAAAAAAATTCAAAATTTTGAAATGCAGTATAGTAGTATCCCCTGCAACTTTTATGGAACGACATTTTCGCCCTTTAACAGTCAAAAAATAAAATTTTTTCGATTAAATATGTGGAATATGGGTAAGTGGTGGCGTCTATTATGAAAAGATTAAAATATAAATAAAAATAAAAAGAACCTTTCCATAGATACTTCTGTTCGGGTCCTTTTATCGATATAACGGGTCTCGTGAGTGCCGTGCCATTTTTTTCAGCCTAGCCCTCTAAAGACCTTCCGAGAGGGCGATGACGTTAAGGGATCGATACGTTCCGGGAAACCCTGATTTTTAAAAAAGCATAATTGTAAAAGATATTTAGTGTCATAAGAATCGATAAAATTGTTTTAAGGAAAATTATAACAAAAAAAAATTTTAAAAAAAAATATTTTGGCAAAAATCCTTTTTCCAAATGTTTTCCCTTTTTTAAAATATGCTTCCTTGTATTAATAATTTTTCCCGGGTATAGCCCAGATCCTGTGAGAGGTCAAATGATTTGTAAAAATTCAAAATTTTTTTCAGAGTTACAACCATTTAAAATAATTATGGGCGTATTTTCTTAAAATTTCACACTTTGTTTTTGTAAAAAAATGGATAAATCGACTTCGAGTTTGCATTCAAAAAATTTAGTTTAGCCTCTGTACAATGTCTGCGCTGAATCAAGGGAAAATATTAATACAAATGAAAAAAATTTTTTTAAAAAAACTTTGGAAAAAAGGGTATTCAAGTTAATTTTTGCCTAATTTGTATTTAAATAATTTTTTTTCTTGTCCTTAAAAAATTTTTTCATGTATTCTAATCAATGACCAAAAATTTATAAAATTTTTCCCCTTTACCCCTTTTGAAATCACGGTTCCGAACGAGTCGGGGTACCTTAAAAACGTCGAGGCTGAAGGGGTTCCTCGTTGGTTGGTGTAGAAATAAGAAGAGGGGGACCAGCTCAAGTGTCGTCCTATCACTTGGCTATGGTTAAAAATTCCGAGGTCCACGAAAAAACTCCGGGGATAGCTGAACAGTGATACGTTGATATTCACTCATTTAATGACTTTTGTTAATAAATAATTTTCACAAAAACACGAAAATGAACTTAAAATGACTTCGCTTGGGATTCTGATTATAGTTTATATACAATTTACCCGTAATGGTTTGAATGTTGTTTTATTGTGTTACTAATTTAAAATTTCTATATTGTTGTATTCGAAGTAAAAACTTACGTCGGTTGTATATAACTTCAAAATAAATAAATAAAACTCCAAAAAAAAAAAAGTTTAGAAGTCTACAAGCTTGTGTGAACTTTTATTTAACGCTAATGGGGTGGCACAAAATTTTTGTATAAAAAATACGTTATCAGTGTTTGGAATTAAGGGGACACAGTACGATTCAAATGAAAAAAATCGGTCAAAAAATCAAATATAATTTTTTAGCCTAAATATTATTCTTTATATAATTTTCTATAACCTCTCACAAAATTTAAAAGCTCTAAACTTAAAAACCACAGAATTATCACAGCGCTTACGTTCGATTTTATTCACATCCCTATGGCAAATCAAAACTTTCAACTTACGTATCTCAGAAAGATAAAATAACTAGTTTGTCTTCATTTACCAGGTGTATGCATTTCAAATGAGACGATTGCTAACAGATGTCGCTACGCATACATGACACGTGATTTTTTTAAAGTTTGACCTTTGATACTCATGTTGTGACGTCTCTCGCGTTCTTCTTCTAACATAACTCCTAAGTTCTTTGACGGCCACGATTAATGGCAAAATTTTTTCCAACCAATCCCAAAGAAGAGAAACGGAACGAATATGCAAATGAGATATCTTTAAAAGGATAGAAGGTTGGGTGAGATAGAACGGCAAGGCCTAGAATAACTTAGTACGGAATAGTTCGGAATAAATGTTAGACGTCCTACAGCTCTGGAAGAAGGATACGCTCATCGTCATTAATAAGATTAATAATAAGAAGGATTTAAGAAAGCATGTGTATTCTCTCCTACAAATACATAATAGGAATATCTTCAACCTAGGAAGGAAGGTGCCTCTAAAAAAGGTAATTTTTTTGTATAGGATTAGATTAGACAGTTAAATTATTATAATTAAGATAAGTGATCTAGTTATTGCATCTGACTTGAATATTGTTTAATTGGTGGCTTATTCTCATTTAAAAAAGAAATTGTTATTTAGAATTAAGTAATTTAAGTTATTCTTAATAAAAGTTGTTTTAAAGAATCCAAAATGTCTCATCTTTTAGATAATCCACACCTCTAGCTTACGCGAATCACCCAAGACATAGTTATCACAGGATGGCTATGTCTCAATGTTTAGTTTACTTTTGTACGAGTTTCAGCGTGCATGGTATTTTTTTTACTGTGTTGAAAATGTGGAATTTTATGCCTTCCGACCACGATTTGCGGACAGCATTATTTTTTTGTTACCATCTGATGAAAAATGCTGCCGAATCGCATCAAATGCTTGTAGAAGCATACGGTGGCAATGCTCTGAGCTGTGCGCAGTGCTGCAGGTGGTTTGAAAAGTTTTAAAATGGTGATTTCGATGTGAAAAATGAGGAGCGTGGCAGACCAGCAAAAAAAATTTGAAGATGCTGAATTGCAAGCATTACTCGATAAGATGATGGCCAAACGCAAGAACATCTAGCAGAACAATTTAATGTTGACCAAAGCACTGTTTCCCGTCGTCTCAAAGCAATGGGCAAGATAATAAAGGTAGGTAGATGGGTACCACACCAGCTAACGGACCGTCAACAGGAAAACCGAAAACTCGTGTGCGAAATGTTGCTTGCCCGCTACAAACGCAAGTCATATCTCCATTGTATTGTGACTGGCGATGAAAAATGAATTTACTTTGAGAATCCCAAGCGTAGTCGATCATACGTTGACCACGGACAGCGTCCAAATCGACCGCTTCGGCCGCAAGACAATGCTGTGTATTTTCTGGGATCAGGAGGGACCAATCTATTATGAGCTTCGCAAGCCCTGCGAAACCGTTAATACTGATCCCTGCAAGCAACAATTACTTAATTTGAACGATGCTATACTCAAAAAACTCGAGCAATGCAAGAAACGGCGGCACAAAGTGATTTTCCTTGATGACAACGCACCTAGCCACCGTGCTAAACCAACCAAGGACATCGTTAAGGCGCTCGGCTGGGAGCCCTTAGCGCATGCGGCTTATTCGCCAGACTTCGCTCCTTCCGATTACGACCTATTTGCATCATTGGGACACGCATTGGCTGACCAGCGCTTCACTTCTTACAAAAACGTCAAATCTTGTCTTGATGACTGGCTGGCCTCAAAAGACCGATTATTTTTTTGGCGTGGTATTCACAAATTGCCCGAAAAATGGCGGAAATGTGTAGCTAGAGATGGATATTATTTCGAATAAAGAAATATTAACAGTTTTCGCAAATTTATTGTGTTTTTAAAAATAATCGTCTCCTTTCATTTGCATACACCTGGTAAAATTCTAAGGCTTTTTTTTCTATTGTGCCTAATGTTTCGATTTTTTTTACCTATTGCTAATAGTACATGTAACAAAAGTTGGTATGCATTTTTGAATCAAAGCAATACTTATTTTTTAAAAATATTTGAATTTAGAATTTATACATTTTTTAAGGAATTTTCAATAAACATTCATAAAAAGAAGTATTGTACGAATACCAATCATATGATCGCAAAACCCATGCCAACTTTTGTTATGCATAGTTTGACGTAGATGTAAATAAAATTTCATAAATGTAAGTCAACTTTAGTAGGAAGAGTAGCATTTTAAAATTTCACAAATTTTAAGTTGTTTCCTCAAAAATTTAAAAACGGCTAGCTTTTTATGAAATTTTGGGCACAAAATTTGTTTTACATAGTATACACACATAGGAGGCAACAAAAAAAAATTTGAAAATCCTTAAATTAAAAATTTTTGCGTAAATCGTACCATGTCCCTTTAAGAATGTAAGAGTAGTAACAAAATATAATTTTTAAAATAGCCTATTTTTATGTATAAAAAAAGAAAGAAATTTTACATACATGCGTTAAACCTTCGAGATTAATTTTCATATACTTGAAAAAACCAAGTTTAACACACATATTTGTTTTTATTCTGAATTAGATAGAAACGAAGCATAGCATTTCACAGAAATGGATCAACTGTAACGCGTGACACATAACAAATAACGCCTAAACATTCAATAAATAACCCCAACAACACACTGTTATATATCTTAGTACAGCAAAATCCACTTTTCTCTGGAACGCTGTCTGTCCTGCATTACGGAAATCTCTGCTTAAGACTTGGAGTTTCCGATCCTCTTAGGAGTCCAGATCAATGATTCTTAAATAACTCGGACGGTCATCAATATCAGTGAGCCTCTGGGGTTTTGGGCTCCACGGATACAACGAAGCTCCCGTGTTGTCCCAAACTTCTGTTTATTCCTCAATAACCCCTCTTATCCGATTCTATTTACCTAGTGTGGTGTACCAATGGAGGGATTTTGCGATAAATTTTTCACATGCAAACATTTTAACCCTTAACTTCCCATTTTTAAAATTTATATAAAAAAATTATAACAGCTAGTTCTCAAGTAATAAAAAATAAAAATATATATAGAAAAAAAAATAAAGCTATTTTAAATTGAATTTCAGTCATTTTTGTTTGCTTGTTGCAGAAGTGCAACATTGCGCAATAGTGCTGTCAATTACAAAACTTTTTTTTTATATGAGGATTTTATTATTCATCATAAAATGTTTAAATTTCTTACCTGGTAATTTATTTCGTCAATAAACAAAAGGAAGCATAAATTGTAATAGATTTTTTTTATCACAAAAGCACAGTTCTTGAGCCAACACAGATTTTTTGAACTGTTGTGATTTCTGGAAAAACATTTCTTCCATCTAGTGACACAATTAGCATGTATTTCTTTGCAGTAATCTTTTTTTCTAACATAAGCGATTTGTAGGTAATTAAAAGAAATATTGAGTCTGTTATAAATTAAAATAAATCATATGTTGCAGAAATGCAACAGTGGGAAGATAAGAATTATTTTTGACAAAGAATTATTTTTGGAATATGAAAAATCAAAGAAGAAAAAAAAATATATAAAATGACACTTCTCATAGTTCAGTATTCATTATCTCTTCAATAACCAAGGTAAATTAGAAGAAAATAATTTCACAAAATTGTTTTCTTCCAGTTTACCACAAAGTATAAAACAAATACTGAAATATTCTTTTAAGTTTTTTAATTACTTTCACGTATGAACATTGTGCACATCCGGCTTTGTTGTTAGCGGAGCTGACTGCTCTGCTGTATGGTCCGGGTTCAAATCCCGGAGAAGGCATGGATGTTTGTAATTGTATAGTGTCTTTAGCTGCATGGGGGTGCTCTAAATCACCGTCGAGCTGCAGATATTCTCGTGAGGTTGGTGGAAAGGATGGGAGGCCCTTGACGCTCCCTAGGGTGCTTTCCCGGAAAATTGAGGTGGAACCTAGCTGAAAAAATCATACAATCACTTGTATGGTGTTCAAGGCTAAGGATAACGATATGCGTACATCTAGCCCTTTGACATGATGAATTTCTTTGGCCTAGATCTAACACAGTCGTGATCAGGTGGCATAAGAAACAACAACAACATATAAGAACAAAATAGATATAAATTGATTATGCCATAGATTTTTTTCATAGAAAAATTAAACAAATTTTTCATGAAACATGTGGCTTAATAATACGTAATTTTATTTGCATACAGTACATACCTCGACTGCTTTTGGTTTTTATTTAATTCGATTATTTCTTGACGCTACAGCATTGTTGAAAAATGGCAAAATAGTTTATAATTTGCGATTCATATCGGATGCTGAGTATTATTCAAAAAGGAAAGAATTAATAAAAAATCAGCATTTATCAGGTCATCACACACAATTTATGATAAAGAAACAAATAATCTAACTATCGCTCTTAATAATCAAGTACAAAATAGAAATTAATAATAACTTTAAATTTCCGCATGTTTTTCTTACTACAAAATTTCATACAAGCCCAGTCAAGTTTCTGAACCGTTACTAATGGCCTTAATAACTTTATCACAAATCAGGCAAAATTCCACATCAAATAATCTTAAAATCACAGTGATATTAAAATAGTAAAGAACTTATTGAACAACTTAAAGGTAAAATATTTCTTCAGTCTATAGTTTAAATTTTGAACATCTGTTTAACTCTATAGATATAGATAATATGATAAAAATACTTTTAAAAATACATTAAAATAATTTATTTATATATATAAAATTATTAATTATGATATAGCTTTAGTTCCCTCATTATGTTTATACTAAAGGAGAATTATATATATATATATATATATATATATATATTTATATATATATATATATATACATTTATATATTATATATATATATATACATTTATATATATATATATATATTATACATTTTATATATATATATATATATACATTTATATATATATATATATATACATTTATATATATATATATATATATATATATATATATATATATATATATATATATATATATAATGTAATTATTATCAACAGATTGTTTGCCATAAGTTGGACTAGTTAGCAACTGTCTAGCGAACTCACATTTGCATTATTATGAGAACAGCTTCAGAGATAATTCTGAATATAGCATTTTTCGTAATATAGTTGATATTATCATTTTTGGTAAACGAAGAAATTTTAAATGTATTTTTTATCCTGATAAACTTAATTAAACACAAACAATAAGTAACAAGAATGAAACAAATTTTCTTAATATAGAAATGCAATTAAAGGATAAAGTTACGACTACTAATATTTATGACAAAAGATAGGAAATTAAATTCAGTATTATAAAAATACCTCATACTGGGAAAATAAACTACCTATATGAATATTCAGAAATATTATTATTAATGATTTACAACGTAATCAATTTCTTTTTTAAAACTCCATTAAAAATGAAAATCTTATTAAATACTTTTTAAATCAAAATTATCCAATTTATTTTATTAATGGTTATTAAAATGGAGAAATTCTAAATAGTTTGCTATAAATTCTTTTTTTATCATATATTTTTTCATTGGTATTTATTTTTTCCTCTTGTTAAATGTACTTATATTTACCTACAATTTCAAATTAAACTTAAAATCTCTTATTTCTTTAGTTTTATTTTAATATAAATAATATTGTGTAGTCAAATATATTTCTACTGTTTCTCAAGTAAATATAGTTTTTATCTTTACGCATGTACTATACAATTATTTTAGTAATAATAATTTTATACTTTGTGCTAAGTGCGACAATTCAGCCTGTAGTACAATGCTTTAAATTTGTATTTGGTGTTTAGGTTCCAGAATCTAGCAATAACTCACATATTTTTGAATATAACTACGCATTTTTGAATGTAGATTTGGTAAGTTACCTTTTTCTTGTAATGGACTAAGAAATTATATCCATTCTTTCAGTAGGATTTCACTTAGTTCAGTAGAACGCCGTTAATCCGAACGTCAGAGCGTCTACGTATCAAGAGCGTCAAATATCTAAACCAGTGTTTTTTTTTTTTTTTCTGCAAATGAAAATGCTTATAATAAGCTGTATCCAGATTTAGAAGGCAAAAAAGACTTAAATGGCGACCGCGGGGAGGAGAATAACTACTCTATCCAATCAATCCCAGGATTTTAAGCATACGATGAAGAAGATGTAGAAAACCTGGATGACATGCGATGCAGAAGACTGTGGATTTCAAATGCTAAATGATGACAAGATTTTGACTTACGTGCAAGAAGATTCCGACCCTGTCGACGAAGAAACATGTGAAGACAAGGACAACAACAACAACGAAATTAGAAAAGATCCATCAAATGCTGACGCATCTTCGGCGTTAGAGACAGCTATGAAGTAGTACGAACAACAATCAGAGTACTGTCCTTCTCAACTACTGCTGCTCAAGAGAATCAGTGACCTTGCATCAAAAAAAAAAAGGTGTACAATGATTCAACGGAAAATACGGGATTATTTTCCACAATAAAGGAAAAGTTGCGACATTTTTCACCGATGTTTCTTTTTCTTCAAGCACGTTTCCCGCATGTGATGATTTTCAATATGAGTATAGAGTCCGGTTTCATATACTGCATGGATCGCATTCGGTTTTAAGAACAATCGCGTATCCAAACGGTGGCCGGTCCCAATTGATTCGGATAAACATTGTTCTATATTGTAAGCAAATAGGAGGAAGGTAGACTAGTCTCAAAACTTGTTAAACCCCAATTTACACAAATTGTTTTACGTACGCGTCCTAAGTCAGCAATGTTTATAATACTGCAGCAGCCATGTTTTTTTTTTTTAAATTCGAGTATCTTTTTTTTTTTAGTTTCATTTATTTTTAGTGCTCTATTGATTTCTGTCCCTAAAGTGAGAATAATTTCATATATATATATATATATATATGTATATATATATATATATATATATATATATATATATATATATATATATATATATATATATATATATATATTTTATATATATATATATATATATATATATATATATATATATATATATAATATGTAATATAATTTCAATTAATGTAATTGCTTATAATATCATCGAAAACTATACATATAATATGCTTTCAATTCATTCCATTTTTTCAAAAAATAAATTTGATTAAACTGTTTATATATACTATGCAAAAATAATTCCTTTTCATCTCTTCAGCCAACTAAATGTGCATAAAAAAATGGAAACATTTAACATTTCTTCGATCCATTCATTATACAGTTTGAAGAAAAGTAAAAAAAACTAGCAATATATTTTTTATATTTCATTTAAGAAAATGAATCCCCATAGTATTATTGGTACGAAGCACAATATGCTTTGTTTAATTCTACAATAAAGACACAACTGTGTTAAAGTTTTGAAAAAATAGCAACAAATGCTTAAACCCTTTTTTTATTTCATCTTTAAACGTTAAATTTATGTAAAGAGCTAAGAAATTGTAACTTCTTATACTCACAAATATAAAAATGAACCTTTTTTTTTCTCTCAATGCTATGTCTTTTTTCATGCATTACGCTTACTAAGCTAACATTTTTTTTTTTTTTTTCATATTAAAGACATAAAAAGTTCATTTGAAGGAAATTGCTTTAAATTGTGTTTTCCTTCGAGTTCTGAAGTTTTTAAAAGTGCTAAATGGAGTGTAAAAGCCTTTAAAGAAATTAAGCTGCAGAAATAAGATCAATAAGTACTAATGTTAAGCGAATGTTACATTAGCTACTCATTTGGGATTTTTTCCTTTGAATAAAAAGCAAAAATGCATTTATTCAAGTAAATCTATGAAAACATGCCCTTTATTCAGAAAATATTTCCCATTTATTCATTTAATGCTTAAAAATAAATCTGATTTATTTTTTCCAAGGAAATTATTAATGCTTTTAAGACATTTATTTATCAAAATACTAATTCTTAGTGATTTTGCAGAAACCTTTTTTTCTTCCTTTCACACTTTTTTAAAAGAATTTTGCGATAGTGAAAAGCATCAATTTTTCAATATTTATCATATAATTCACATACATTTTCCGTATATAAAATTTACATTTTATAAGATATATCAAAATTCAGTTCAATCAGTAAAATTTCTAGATTAAATAATAATTAACTGATAAATCTTTTTGTTTTAAATTTATGTGGATTTTATGTGTTACTAATGAGACACATGTAGCAAAATATACTTTTCGATAAACAATCGGCAAAATGTTTTACATTCCTCCAAAATGGCGTGTTTGATTTGCTTATGAAAAAAATCAAAATTAAATAAACTACAACTGAAGATAATTCATAAAAAGCTAAAATCAGTAAATACGTTTGAAAACATTAGAAAATACACATAAAAAAATACCAAACTTCAAAGCAAATAATCGTTAATCTTATAATTTGTATTTATTCTTTAGTCCGGATTTTCTCCTGACTTTTAACTTATTGAATATACTGCTATAAACCTTGAAATCTTAGAAATATACCGGTTATATAATTTCGCTCTTATAAAGAAGAAAAAAAAATGATTGACTTGATATCTGGTCAAAATTATTTTCATAAATTCGACTATTGGTTATCTATAAAAAATCGAACAGATTTGTGACTGCGTGATAAAAAGACTTATTCAGATTCCATCTGGAGGTCGCGGTAGCTGAGTGGTCAAGCTACCCGCTCGTGGCCAGCATGTCATGATTTCGAGTCTAGTACCGCTGAAAACCCGCACTGTAGGGGAGCGATGCACATTAAATCTGTCGAGGCTCAAACGTTCTCCCTTAGGTGTAGTGTGGATGTTAGGTTTGTTGGGTTCCAGCTCAGATGTCGTTCTCGTCACTAGACCATGATTTGTGGGATCCGTTGCCAAAATCCCTCGTGTAGCCGAAAAATATGACGTTAATATCCACTCACTCAAATTCTATCTCTAAAATACATAGCAAATATATATAAAGTAAGCTGTATACACACACATACATATAATGTACACACACACACATAGATGTTATGCAAGTATTAAAGTAATTTTCTTTTGTAAGCAAAATTTATATTTTGTGGGCTTGTTAGATGAGTAGTCATGAATTCATGAGTAAACTTGTCGTGACTTAAATTAGTCACCTTAACGTGGTACAAAAGTTTGGAGAGTATGATACCAACCCAGGTGTCGTCCACATCAGTTGAACAAGGGTCAAAAATATAATGTTCGGAGACAATACTCATCATGTTGATTCAGAGTGTGCGTCAGTCCGTGTAATATTTCAAAAATATTCAAAGTATTCACATGGTTGTCTGATTGGTTCCTTTCCTCTCTTACTTCTCGTATAAAATTAAAACAAACTAATATAATTATATTAGTAGTGGAATACACATATAAAAATAGTAAACTGTGTAGAGTAGATTGTCTGTAAAGTTAGTATCAATTTTGAAAAAAAAATTGATGAATAGCACGATTAAAATGGGGCATATTCCCTTATACTTTTCAATAACCTTTCTACCTATTTCAGGTAGCATAAAAATACCGTCCCTTAAGGTATCCGTTCGGAACCGTGATTTTAAAAAAGCACATAAATGGATAATTTTCATGATATTTAGTGTCACTTAGATTAGAATACATGTATAAAATTGTTTTAAGGATATATATATATTTTGACAAAAACAAAATTACTTAAATACAATATTTCGGCAAAAAATTAACTTAGAATAACTTTTTTCAAAATGTTTTCCTTTTGTCAAAAAAGCTTCTATTATAATAATATTTTGCCTGTATATAGCTCAGACCTCTGTACAGAGGCTCAACAAGAATTTTTGAAAAATTCACATTATTTTCAGAGTTACAAACAATTGAAATATATAATTATCTGTGTTTTTTCCTTAAAATTTCTCCCTTCTGTTGCCGTAAAGCATGGATAAACCCACTTATAAGTTATATATTTCAAAAATTCTAGTTGAGCCTTCGCACAGAGTCTGAGCTACATACAAGCAAAATATTATTATAATAGAAGCATTTTTCACAAAAGGAGAATATTTTGAAAATGGGTCATGCTATGTTCATTTTTTGTCAAAATATTGTACTTAAATAATTTTTTATTGTAATACTGTTCTTAAAACAATTTTATATACATTTTCTAATCTAAGTGATACTAAATATCATAAATATTATCCATTTATACGCTTTTGCAAAATCACGGTTCCGAACGTAGTCGGAAATCTTAAGAGCATTTCACGTTTTTTGGAGAAATTCTTTTCTACTTGATCAGAATTTGTAAAAAAACTGAGAGCGAGACATCTGATGCATATGGTGGATAAGGTAAAACATTTCAATCGTTCTTCGATAGAGATTTATCTATTTGTCAGAGGCTACGCATTGTGTTATTGCAACATGATGTCCTTTGGATTCGCTATTTCTGGATTATCTTGTTCAAATGTTGCCTTAATTTGTCTTATTAGGACTGGATTCATTTCAGATCACATCAGATATAGAATATGATCTTTTTTAGGTAATAATCACTTTTAGGAATAGTTAAATGTTATTCTCTCCATTCTTGAAGATATTTTCCCAAAATTATTGTAAATGATCTATTTCTCGTAACCAGGCACAGCTTGCTTCAAAAAGTGTCTCCTCTTTGCACTTATACAGTAAATCGCAAACAAAAAAGGCTATTCAAATTGATTCTCATAACATGGACAACTCATTCGTCAAATCGATTTTTGTGGGTAAGCTACTCAAAAAAAAAATAATGTTCGTGGATAATATATATATATTTTTTGTTATTCAAGATCTTTGTCTTTTACACTAGATTGCCTAAAGAAGTAATTTTGACTGCTTTTTTAATTTCAATTAGAAAAACAATGGTGTATATAATGCCATAATTTCTCAGACTTTTTTAGAGTGTATTTTTCTTCCGAGTGAAGAAAATTTCGTTTAATATTAATATTTACTAATAATTTGTTATATAACTGTAAATAATATAAAAAACATTAAAAATTAATTTTAAACAAATTCATTTACACACTAGTTATTCTTTCCCAATGCTGTCATTTTGACTGCTTTTGGGCAATATAGGTATATACTACGTTTAAGTCTTTCTAATGTTAATATGATTTTCATCTGTGGTGGAGGGCCAACCTGAGATTTCTTGACCTTCAAGCTTCAAATTGCCAACTTTAAAGCCCATTACTTGCGTACAGGTCTTTTAGCTGTAGTATCTTCATCATAAACAGCGTGTATTTTGACTTACCAGTAAAATAAATGTTTCAGTGTCCAAAAAGCGTCTTTTCAGTTTACGTATTCATTGCATTTAGAGCTGGCAACAACTACATATACTAATCAAATATTTCAAAATATGACTAGTATTAACAATTATATACACGAGTTTTTGTTTAAAGCTCTAAAAAACTTTCTTATAAAATAGAAATAATTGGTTAAGCAATACATAAATAAAAAAGTGCCGGATAATAATACTGAGCATTTATTTCGAAAACAGTTGTATATATACATTAGGCTACGAATAATTTTTTCCCAGAAATCAAGCATATATCTAGTAAAATTTTCAAATACAACATAAAACTTTGATAGCCTATCTGAAAAAAGATGATAAGTCATTTTTTTTTCAATTAGATAAATCACTACTTTATAGAAAACACGATTGATTGATTGATTGAATATTAACGTAGCACTGTTCAGCTACACGAGGGCTTTTGGCGACGGACCACGTCATTTTGAACCATGGTCAAGTGACGTGGACGACACCTGAGCTGGCACCCCCCTCTCCTAACTACCACACCACACCAACGGGAGGACTTTTCAGCTCTCGATAGATTTAACGTGCATCGCTGCCCTACACGGCGAGTCTTTAATGGTACTGGGCTCGAACTCGTGACAAGGTAAGCCACGATCCGATACCTATACCACTCGGCTACCACGGCCATAGAAAACTCGAAAATTGAATAATCCTCTCCAAGTAAAACAGTGAACTTTATCACCCACCATATTCAAATGTTATATATATATATATATATATAACTTCATACGCCAAGAAGTAATGTCTTTTTTCTTTCGCACGCAATTTATTGTCTATGGATATCCATATACGTTCAGAAACGCACACACTAAGATTTTTGAAAAATAGTAAGTGGAACGGGAATGTAGACAACTGGTAGAATTATGCATTTAATAGTTAACTTATAGAATATGCACGTATGTCATTTATTTTAATTCTGTGTCTGATATATTCAGTTCAATTTTCTAGACAACACATTACATAATATATACACAAATAAATGTGTAAAAAATTAATACATGTATAGATAGCAGTTTGAAAAAAAAATTATAAAGTTCATGTCGTCTTTATTCATTTGAATTATTTCGAGAGTTTTCAAATTTTATAATTTACATTTCATTAAAAATGCGTAAAATGAATCTTTGAAATTTCTTCGGATTCTGTTTGCCCTTTCGCATTTCCCATGCTTTAATGTGAAGACATTAGGTAGAACTATAACCATTAAAGCCTTTCCTCATTTGTGTAACGAAATAATGAGGTATACCGTTAATAGAACTATTCCTAGACAATGAATATGAATTATGTTACATAATTTAAATATATTTTATATTCAGAAGCGCAGTAGGAATGCACATTCAACATCCCTCTCCTTTTAAATTTAAAGTTCTACTCAAAAACCAATAACAAGTGCCTTATATTTAAACAGAAATATTAAACCGTGACCAAACTAAACTAAATGCAATATTGTTATGTAAATTGCGAAATGTTCTATGAATAATTATTCTAAAGACAACACAAGGACTTAAAGCGGATTACAACTTGATAAAATTTTCCCCTTAACGCCATTACAAATCGATGCGTAAAGTCTGTAAAATATATATATATTTGAATTTTCAACCTTGCATAATGGTAATTATTTCTTAAAAGTATTGGAAGAATGCTATTTGAATAACGTTATTATGCTTTATTTAGTAATTAATAATAATAGAATATAATTTGCATTCGAAATTCGTAGGGAAATCTTATTTCTTCTCATTGTTTGAATTCCTTAAAGTGAATAATACAATAGAACACAAATTCTTCGATTTGAAAAATGAATGTTGCAGCATCTCAGCTGATATTTGAGAAATCGAACCGCAATTTTAATGGTGAAATACGGGAGTTTAAGGTACCAGACAGAATATATAATGCGAAGCGAATTAAGCAGAAATTCCTTTACGCACTCGTATTCCATTAAGGAATAAATTAAAGTAGTCGGTGGAATAGTAGTTTGTTTGAATAGAAATTTTGGAATTTTGTTTTCAATTACAAAAAATTGCTTACATATAACTATTGAACTAGATATAAAGGTATTCCTATCATAAAATTAGATGAAA
>BMAV01000046.1:0-55875 GCA_019973955.1 Trichonephila inaurata madagascariensis | reverse complement strand
CCAACGCCTAACACATGGAAAAAATTTGTCGAGTAGGATGATTAGAGGGGCACTCAAATTAGCAAAATTTTAATATAGAATGGGAAATAGACCGGGAACTCAAAATGCAGTGGCGACATACTTAAAGGAACCCCGTGGAAAGTATAGTGGGAGAAAATTTAATTGTGCCATAATCAGGATTTAGTACTTACTTCGGGAACATTAATAACAGAACAGAAAATTACCCAGAATTAGGTCATATTATAGATATTTAGAAAACCCGGAAGATAACTCGGTTAATGCAACGATATGTGAGAATTGGTCCCACGATTTCCGTTTGTGAAGGGATTGTTATTTTTATGCGAAACGCAACGTCGTTAGGTGAAATGCGTGTATACATTCCAAAATCTTTAGGAATGAAATAATGAGAGAATTTCACGACAAGCCAATAGCTGGACACTTGGGAAGATTTAAAACGTATCATAAAATTCCCGGACGTTTGTTATTTCCCGTACATAGAAAATTCATTGATCAATATGTCTCTACATGCCTATGTGCCGTTAATAACTATAAAACGCGTTACCAGCTGGTCGATTAAATCCAATTATATCAAATTATCCAAATGGGGATAGTGACCTTAGATTTACAGGCCGTATCCTATATCGAGAATAAGACGTAATCGCTATATTTTAGTAATAACCATCATTTCAGCAAATGGGCTGAAATTATACCTCTAAAAAGGCCCTCATCTCGTATAATAGGATATTTTTTTGATAACTTTATATCGCGTTATAGAGCTCCAATAAAATTAATAAGTGATAATGGTCCCCAATTTATATCCGAAATTTTTTGAGCACTTATGAACGATTAGGCATAAGGCATGTGAAGACTGTTGCATATAAGACCTAAAGCAAATCGGACTGAAAGAGTTAATCGAGATATAGTACAAATGATTGCAAATTATGTTAATGATCAACACGATACTTGGGACCCAATTCTACGTGAGTTTGCTTACGCTATTCGTACGGGCGGTAAATGAAACAACGGGAAAAAAACCCCCTGCTGAATTATTTTGGGTCGAAAATTGATTACCCCATTTCAAATAGTTTATGATTTCGGAAAGTTCAAAATTCAAAATACAAAATATAGAGAGGTTATTCGGGAAGCTAGACTAAGTACGAAAATTAAACAGGAAGGTGGGAAAGATATTATAATAGACGAAGAAAAGATATAAAAAAATTTAAAGGGAAATGATTGGGTCCTATTAGAAAAACACCCTTTAAGTTCAGCAGCTAACAAAGTCTGCGCTAAATTTAAACAAAAATTTGAAGGACCTTATAGAGTATTAGAAGTAAGAAATAACAATAATATTGTAATATGGAAATCAGGAAAATGATTAACGGTTAACGTTGATCAAATAAGAATATATCGTCATAGGAAATGTGACGAGGTCGAGTTAGGAACAGGTAACCCAAATAGTATCAGATCACGTCAGGAAACTAGTAATTCGGAAAATGTAAATCAAGGATTAAATGAGTCACACTATGGGAAAGAAAGATCTGCGGTGAAACGTAAGTTAGAGGCAAAAGGGATTAATCGCCAATCAAAACAATAAAAAAATACAGATAGGACCGATAAACGCAGATCACTGGTCAGATCGCTTCCTAGTTCATTTAAGAACGAAAAGAAAAGTAAAAAGGTAAAATTTGATAAGGGAATAAAGAGATCACAGAAATCAGGGGCAAGTGGACCACAGAGGAAGTGGCACAAAAAGGGACACAATAATAACAAAAGACCTTTTTCATCCAGTAATATTTATATAAGTAGAAAGAAGAACAAGAAGGAGACAACTGGAGTTCCAGATGGACCGAGATACAGATTACGTCCACGCCAAAGAAACGATCAGGAGTCCCGACCAGCCAAGGAAGCAACAAGGAAAACAAGGAAAAGCCGACAAGGAGATTACAAGCCCTACAGCAGGCAACATAAGGAATTCCAATGCAGCCGAGGAAAGAACATTGGTAGCACCTCATCATTGGACGTCATGGTGGGAGACCGAATATAAAAATCAGGTTGTATTGTTTCATTTTTATGATCTTCCAACAAGTGGTCGGAAGAATTATTGCAAAGAAAGAAGTCTCGGGCGGTGTTTAAAAGTTATAAGCCAAGCAAAAGTTGACACTACAATGAGTGTATATTTATTTTTGAACTTTTGACTTGTTAAAAATTTTTTTCTTTTGGAGAAAACAATTGTAATTGCACATTTGTTTGCTTCGATGTATGACTTCGTGAGATGCGACAATTCCTTTGGTTATTTGTTTTAATGGTTTATTGAAAAATGTTTGTAATTGTATAACTGTATTTATCGCAGGATGGCTATGTCTCAAATTTAATCCATTTGTTACCCATTATAAGTAGATAACAACAAAAGCAAAATTTTCAGAAACAATTAACGATTAAAAATTGTACAATTAAAACGAAAAAGTTCAGTTTTTTGAAGAAATTTGGGAGCAACATTCGTAAGATTCAAATCAAAACAAAAGCATGTGAGGTCAGAAGAAACAGATGTTGCCAATCGCAAAAGTCCAATTAAAAGATTGAAATTGATGCCTATCAATAAAATAGTTTTAAAAAATTGGCAGAAATTGTTTTTAAAATTATAATGGGTTGAAATTGCAAAAATTATGGGTAAAAAGCATGTTAAGCAGTCAACTTCCGCGCGCACGGTTTCGATTTCACCTCTTCCGGTTTTGATTTCACCTGCTGTGATAATATTTTAAATATCTGTAACTTTTTTTCTAATTATCGCACAGACAAAACAAAGGCAGATTTAGAAAGATAATCGTTTGAATTTTAAAAATATCAAATAAAAAGAAAATGTGATTTTTGACCGAAAAAATCACGTTTTCAACGTAGTCAGATTCTTAATGTAGTAACCCAGAAAAGAGGCTACATTATGTGGTATCCTGTTTAAGAAAATGTAGATGGTAGAAACAAATTTCACTTAAATTTGAATTTCTGAATTGCCTTATAAGAAACACACTCATCAAGAACATAATAAGTTTCGATACGAGTCTTTTAAAAGAAAACGTCATTTTTTTCTGTGAAAATGGTCATTAGAGCACTTTTTCATAAATTGTTATAATCTTTTTTATCCACATTTCCATTTCTTATTTTATAAATTAATGTTATTATTTCTGGTATTCATGAAAATACGACAAAACTCTGTACTAAGAATTCCATTTTAAACGACATAAACTGAAGACAAAAAAAGTATCTGGTGTCTCCCTCTTGGTCCCTCCACAATGAAGGAGGAGGAAAAGAAGCCCAATCTGAAGCTTTTACGACTGCTTGACCCCCGTTTGCCCTTCTTCACTGTTCAAAGACGAAAATTGCTCATCGTACATTATGCAAGAAAAACGTGCATTCTAGCTGTTAATGTGTTTCCTTTAGCTGTTTGAAAGTAATTTCTGCTCCTCCCAAAGAATTTTTGATTCTTCTTTTTTGTCATCCCAAAGAATAAGCTTGTTGGCTTCTTCATATTTTTAAAATCCAATAATTTGTATTGATTTATAAAAGAGTTACTATTGTAATGATTTCACACAGCTCTTGGATAACTATTTATTTCAGTATGAAAATTATCAAAAAAATAAAATGGTATATTCTTTTACAATTCAACAGCAAAAGAGTCCGTAATGATTTCGAGTCTCTTTGACATAAAATAAGGGCATAACTTCGCCCACTAGAGAAAAGTCTTATTCCAATCGTGAGTAAAAAGGGTTCACTCTCGGTATTTCCACACCGAATCTGCGTGAGTTCGCTGGCTCCAACTTGGCCGTACTCTTTCGCACTCTCTCCCGTTCTCTGATCTTCCAAGCCAGGAGACCACTGTAATTCGCGGGCTCGTTATCACTTTCTTCTATCGCTCAAGGGACGTCCAAACGGCTCCCTTCAAAATCCAGTCTCTCGTCCGAACTCTCTCGCCCTTCTTATATCCTCTCTATTTCTTCTAGTCATCCTTCTCTGATCTCTTTGTCAGCCTCAATCCCTCTTGTTTTTGCAGCCTTCGATCTCGGCTCCTTGATCTCTTACCCTTCTGCCGCGCCAAATCGGTCTCGTTTCCTGTTCTCTCGTCCAAGAGACGCCGAGACTGGGTGCACATTTGTACGTTCTCAGACGCACTGTTGTCACCGAATTGCGGGAAAATGCAAACACAATGTTAAGGCGTCTCTTTTTGACAGTCCGGTCAGCTCGGGTAAAAGGTACCGAAACTCGACCACCCAGTTACGAAATTCCTTCCAGCAATTAGGGAATTGCCGGAATTTCGCAACGTCTGTCGGCAAGGTGCAAGGGATCTGTTAGCAAATAGGGGGAAGAGATCGGCTTCGTCACACTATGTTAAATAAATATCTTCAATGAACGCACAATTCAAAAATTATTAGTAACATAAAAATACATATACTAATAAAGGCTGAAATCTGCTTAAAACAAAGTGTTATTTTATACATCAGTATATAATTTCATTAATTCAAGTGATTAATATACTTTTATTGAACGTATGTAATGTATATGTATATATATATACTACGTTATTTATTTCAAAGACCGATTTTAAAAATGAAACTTGTGATGGGCTAACGCCTCTTTTCTGTAACATAACCTCTGGGTTCTTTGACGGCCAAGATTAATGGCAAATCTTTTACAACCCAAATCCAAGAAGTGAAATGCAAGTGTAGATGCAAATAAGGTAGCCTTTAAAAGAACAGAAGTTTTAGTAAGCGGGATGGCAATTTAGAGAAAGTTCTGTTTGGAAAAGATAGAAGTGTAATTTGACGGCCTACCAAAGTATCACGGATTCCTAGCCATTACTACAAGGTGCATACTATTGCACTCGAGCCTAACTGGATATCTGAAGTTGATTGAACCGTTGCGGAATTCAGGTAGGAAGATTATTTTCCGAATTCGAAATATTATTAGGATTGAGAGTAGGCGGATAGTATAATTATTTAGAAAAGTGATCCAATTGCGCGATCTGTGTTAGCTACGGCTACGTGTTTTGGTTTATTCTCACTTAATATAAGTTTGTTCGATGTATTAGAAATCTAAGTTAGTTATGTCTATTCATTTCGAGAACCCCACACCTCTAATTCACGCTGACCACCAAAGATATGGTCGACAAAGATCGACCATATCAAAATCTTTATAAATAATTAAATTAAATCTTTTTTCTTAGACATGATCCATAAAAAGATAATTACATACTTATCAAAAAAATTAAACCTTTATCACAGAACAGCTAACCATGAATTGCAGTACCAATAGTGTCAAAGTGATGTATGACAATTAGACTTATTCTATGCTGCATATGTAAAGTAAAATTCAAATTTTGATTCATACAGTTATTGATTTTAGTAACAACAATAATAATGATTTATTATTAATACCTTTATATTGCAGTCAGAGAGATTAGCTCCTATATGATATAATTATAGGTTAAAACGATTTTTGTCTCATAGAAAATTACAAGCTATTTTACAACCTTCTTCAGTTGGAAAAAAACGCATTAAAAATTAAAGATTTACAGACATTATTAGTTTCTGTTTTATGCCTTTACAAATTTTATATGTGTTTATCTCTCAGATTTTCATTTTGGAAGATATGAGAGGGTTTTCTATTCAATAGAAAAAAATTTCTGTTCAAGATAATTTTGAAATTTTTTGAAGATACTTATATATATATATACATCTGTTCTATAAATGTTTTCTATAAATTTAGATCTGAGAACTCTAGCTAATTTCTTAAAACATTTAAGTTTATATTTTAAAAATGTTCATATTTCTTCCAGGTTTCTAAATTTAACAATATTCATGCTTTTTCTCAGATTATCTATAGGAACATTTATTAAATTCAAAAAAAGGAAACGGGTTTTTTAAATTTTCCATACCATTTTAAAGGGAAAGTGTAAAAAAAAGGGAAAATTTAATTTTTGGAAAATTAATTCGATGAATATAATATAGTCGGCCCTCCATTTTGCAAAACACTATCTTGCAATTTCTCTATTTCGCGAACTCTTTCCTGGAACCAGGCTTTTTTGGTTTTCTGGGGTCAAATAACCTCCAAATAGCTAAGTGCATTTCCTTTTTATCGAATTTTTCTTGGGATTCGTTTTTTTTCTCTCTTTTTTTGGAAATATTTCTGGACCTACATGTGATGTAATAAGCAAGTAAAATCTTTTGGGGAAACGATTAGATTTAAATTGTGTAAAAAAAAATACGCCTGATGGGGTATTTCGTGCACTGCAAAGATGCGAGGAATGAAAAGCAAATTTAAAAAAACGAAAAAAAAAAAAAAAATTAATAAACAACCCGTAGTTAAATTAAAGGGCACGCATTTCTCTCTTAAAATTACTTTTGGGCATAAAATATGCATTTTAAAAATTGGGCCAAAATTGGAAAATGTTATTAAAATTTTTTTTAATCATAAAACAAAAATAATTTCTTATAATTGGAAAATACTTTAGTATTTCTTGACAAAGTTGTTTTTTTCCCCCGCTTTTCTAGCCAAATTCTTTTTTATAGGTAAGATATTAAAAGGAAAAAATAAAATATTAACTTTTTCAAAAAAGGTGTGTGAACAATTAATTTTATAATAATGTGTATAGTTAGGTTAAAATTTGTTTTAAGTGGTTTTAAACTATTTTTTAAAGATAAATCATTTTTACGGAAAATTTTTTCCCAAAAAACGAAACTTTTTCAGGTTTAGCGACGACTGTAATTTAGTTACATTTTTGTCATATTTTTTAAAGGGGTTTGGAAATAATAACATTAATTTGTAAAGAAAAAAAATAGATGTGTTTGAAAACAAGAAATTTTACAAACTATTTGTGAAAAAAAAATTTCTCTAGGTTATTTTTTTTGAGAAAAGTAACATTTTCTTGTGAAAAAACTCAAATTGAAAATGATTATTTCTGATGAGTATTCTTAAAATAGCAATTGCAAATACAATTTGTATCTACATTTTGAGCAGAAAAAAATTTTTTACATACCCATCAAACAAAAAAATTTAATTAAATACCTTAAGACAAAAATTCCATCTTTATTCAACCCTATTGGCCCCAAAGTTTATGATTTGAAAATGTAAACGTACTTGTTCATTCACTTGTGGATATCCCAAAATATTTGCACAGATTTAAAAAAGACTGCGCATTCATTTCCGCGGCAATTCTAAGACAGCACTTACAAACTTTCTTCTTTCCCTTTCCCACCCCTTCAACCAACACTGCCCACCCGTTGTCATCACCATTTGATTATGGTTTTGAATAGTTTGTTTATTTTACTTCAACTGCGCATGCGTTCTGAAACCGACTATATCTGTCAATCATTTCTTAACCACACCCTGTTGCTATAATAATGACGGGTTATCTTTTTACAAACATTATCGCTTTGACGTTATCCGAGTTGCAAACAACTCCATCTGTTGGATAAAGATAGTTTTTGAAAATATGGCCGTTGTCCTTAATATCAAAGTGTCAAATTTTTAGAGGATACACTTGATCATCTAATTTATTATTGCAATTTTAAAATTAACTACCTTCTTGAATAATTTTATTTACATTTTTCAGACTTGTTTCAAATTAAAAGTATGTTAGTCAATATTTAATGATTGGAAATGTTATCTCTGTAAATTGTTTTAAAAGGATGACGATAACGAAGATGGTATACCATTCTTCTAACTGCCACACCACATTAACTATAGGGAGAAAAGAGTCAAATTCAAATATTATAATCCTTTTCATAGCATTTTTCAAAATTTATTTCTTCAAATACGAACGTCGTTTTAATGTTATTCTAAAAATGCAGCTATCTTTCTAATTGAAATTTTGGAAATATTTCTAAAAATATTTCTGTCTCTCTCTCTCTCTCTGTCTTTCTTTTTTTTTTCTCAAAGAGTACAATTAGTGTGCTATACAATTTCTAAAATTTTATTATTAAAATTAATGCAATTGTACTCATTTTTAATTATTTAAATATACAAAAAATAGTTCATTTCATCAACAGTTTATTTTTAATCAATATTTGGTGCTTCGAAATGTTATCTCTGTAAATTATTTTAGATGAAAGACGAGATAACGAAGATAGTGTATCATTCTTCTAACTGCCACACCACACCACATTCACTATAGAGAGAAAAGAGTCAAATTCAAATGTTATAATCCTTTGCTTTCAGTTTTCAAAATTTATTTTCACAAATACAAACGCAGTTTTAATGTTATTCTTAAATATGCAAATATCTTTCCAGTTGAAATTTTGGGAATACTTCTAAAAATTTTTATGGCTCTCTCTCACTTTCTTTTCTTTTTTTCAAAAACTACCCCAAAAACTACACATTAGTGTGCTATATAATTTCTAAAATTTTATTATTAAAATTAATACTATTGTACTTTTTTAATTATTTAAATATATTTTAAAAAGTTCATTTCATTTTCTTTTGTTAATAAATTATGTATAATTTGAGAATAATTCGATTTTTTTAAATGTATTGCTCGCTGTGAAAGCTGCATAAAAATTGAAATTTGCAATAATTTTAGGCAATTTTTCATAATATTAATTCAGAGCGCTGCATCAAAAATTTATTTCATTCTTAAATTTTTTATGTATGAATAATTCTTGCTTCACAATGAGGAGAATTCAATATCAGAGATTGCTGGAAAAAAGGAGGAAAATTTTTACTTTTACTTTTTTTTGAACATTAATTAACAAGAAAATGGGAAACAAATTATATGAATTCCATTATTTCAATACTTACCAATGAACATCTTAATCTTATGATTTCGGATAAGACTTTTTATTTTTAATCCTAGATAGTAAAAGGAATATTTTAGCAAGAAATTGCAGGAAATAGGAATTTCATTCAATGATTTGTTTTTTCTATAGAGATCAAATACAAATCCATCTTTTTCTGTTAAATATGAACTTACAATATATTTATAACAATTTTTTTGTGCATATAAATCCAACACATACTGGTTCTCCATCGACACAAATACAAGGGGTGAATTCATTACATTTAATTCTTAAGCTTACACTGAAATATAAAATGGTTTTAAAAGTATTGTTTTCTTTTTTCAACCCCATATAAATTTAGAAATAATTATAATTACTTAACTAATTTCATAAAAAAAAATTAAATTTTCACGCGAAGGAAATCAAATAAATTTCTTTTGTAATTTAAGTATTTTAAAAATGCCACTTGTATCACAGGCTGCAATATGCTTTACAACTTTTTATTTTTGATGTACTTCCTATAATTGGTACTTCGTTTCCACTCCTTACTGTTTTGGCTTTTCCATGCTTTTCTTCTTTTATTTTTTTCTGGATTTCTCATGAGGGGAGATATCATATCCTTATACAAAATTATTAACCCAACCACATTATCTAAGATAAAGATTTAATTTTTGTCCATACAAAAAAAAGATGGAAAGCTGATGGAGAGGAATTAAACATTTAAACGACTCTGCTTATATTTTCTTTCCATTCAAAAAGGAAACCATCTCCTTTGATTTATGGTCACTACCAGCAAACGTTTTGACCTTTTCTGGAAGTGATTTCTGCCTAGGTCCATCATATTATTAAAACACTCAAAACTTGCTGCTTGTGCTCGTTATAGAATGACCTCCCCTTTTTTTCGTATTTCAAACCAGCAGGTAACAATCTTTTGTAAATCGTTTCATTCCATGCATTCATTATTGGTGTCGTTTCCCATGTTGCTGTTGCTATAGTATTCGGAAAGTGATAAAACTTCTGAAAACGATGGAATGTGTCGGTTTCTCTTTTCTTTCCCATGATTCACACTTTGCGAGTGTGGTGTATTTTTCTTTTCAGATGACTTAGATGAAAAATAAGTTGATCTTAAAATTAGGACTATATGTGTCTGTGTAAGATTGACTGTATTTTAATATCTAAACCAACTTCTAAAATTAAAATTAACAAGTTTCGAATATCGATGTAAAATTTAAAATAGTATTTGCGTATATACAACGGGAGATATTAAAATTATTGCGTTCCTCAATCCACAGTTTTCTAAAAGAAGATAATAAACAATATATGCATATCAAAAACTTGGGATATAATTTTAAAAGTATTTTATTATTGTTAAAAACGACATATATACCAACAGAGAAATTTTAAAAAAAGTGAAAATGTTCAAAAAAAGAATGTTTAAGATTTGTTGTTCCTTGGTCATAGACAAAATATAAAAACTGTTAGCATTCGATTTAAATTTGTGTACCCTTAATGTAGTAATACCATATACAAAAGATAATCGTTTGTACCTGTATCCCGAGGACGTGGGTGGCCACGGTAGTCTTGTGGTCAAGGTATTGGATCGTGGCTGGCATGTCACGCGCGAGTTCGAGCCCAGTACCACTAAAGACCCGCCATGTAAGGGAGCGATGCACGTTAAATCTGTCGAGATCTCAAAAGACTTCCCGTTGGTCTGGTGTGATAGTTAGGAGAGGGGGTGTCAGCTCAGGTGTCGTCCTCGTCATGAGACCATGGTTCAAAATTACGAGGTTCGTCGCCGCCGTCCTCGTGTAGCTGAACAGAGCGACGTTAATATTCCTTTCACTCACCCGAGGTCAGGGGCCCATATACTTGCTACAACAAATCGCCACGGCATAACTTTTTATTTTTTAGAAAAGATATAATCGTTACAAATTGTACTAGCAGTAGTCGGCATTTCCAACAATTGAGTCTAAAATAAAATTCAGGTATATAAATAAGGTACCAGATTTCCAAAGGAAGTATAAATAATATTTCAAAAAATATTTTCGTAACAAAAAAAAAGTATTTTTCAAATTCGGTCCAAATGCCGGCCTTAAAATTTGCGGACATGCGACCAGTTTTCCCGGCCCTGCTGCTAACACAGAGATAGTAGTAAAGGTAAGTGGATTAGATCATATGAAATTACTCTCCAACTAGGAGTATATATGTAAGGTTATTTCTGTATTTTAGGGCTATGTTATGAATCGCTTGATTCGCCTGTTTAATTATATGGCAACTGGTTGCAATTAAGACTTTTTTTTAAAAAATGCATAAAACTAGTATTTTTAACATAGTACTCAGAAGTACCGTGGGGGATGAGATTGGACCTTCAAAATCTCAAAATTTGATTAAAATGCGATTTTATTTTTTATACTATGTATTCCATAGATTTCACAAAATGATTCTGTCGAAGAATTTTCATTTTGATGAATAATTACTGAGTTATGAGTGATGTATGAATTAAACATGGCGCCATCGAGGGCGTGGGCGTGGCACCTGTCATTTGAACGTAAACAAGAACTATTGGTATTTAGTTTTTAGCCTCACTTATTATTTTTTCATCAAACATTTTATGAAGAAGGATGCCAAGAGAAACTTCAACTTCTACTTGTGCATTGTTTGTTTACATCGTGTTAGCGCTCTTGTTTCATAGCTGTTATAACACAGCATATTTATTCGTAATTTTTCTTTCGAAGTTTTCCTTTTTTTTGGATTGAACACTCGACTACAATTTTCTTCATAAATTAATTTAAAATTTGTACAATGCACAGAATTAGTTCTCGATATCATGTGCCAAAAGCAAGGCCATCAAAACGTAAAATGCATTCTTTGCTAAAAGCAAAGAAGAGATGGGCCTCAGGACAATTACAATGGAGGATCAAGTTTTCATGACAATGACCCTAATGCAAGTGGTCATGCATCCTCTAATTATGAAAATAATGCAGAAGTAAATACTTGCACATTAAATTCTAGTGAACTGAATGCAGCAACAGAAAGAAAGCTGTCTCTTCTGTCACACACTTCTGTAGAACATTTGGCAAAATGAACAAAGATGATACAACTTATGTGTGTATTGATTTAAATACAAACATATGGAAAAATTTGTGTCGACTGTAAAAGTGACCTAAATGTGATATGAATGGTTTAAATATCATAAAAACAACACCAGTTTGGTATGGCATCAAAACCTAGAGTTGGTTTTGCTCTAGTTAATGAAGGAGTGTTAAAATTCCTCATTTTCCAGTGCTTTCGTGTAAAAAGAAAAAGTTTTTGACATTAACAAAAATAACAAAAGTCTTTTTTAAGACTTGGGAAAGGAACTATTTTTCATTAGTGACTGGTATGAATGCAATGGACAAAAAATCTTTTCGAAGCACATTAAAATTTTGTCCGAAGAAAAAGTGAGATGAAGAGAACATCAGATCATTGAAATTGCTTGAGAAATATAGTTAGGGAAACCTCTTGATATAAATGATGAAGAGAAGAAGAAACAGATGTTTTAGGCATTACTGTGTCATTTGATGGATCTTGGCAAAAGCGGGGCTATAAATCACTGTACGGGATAGAAGTTGTTGTTATTGATTTATTGACGGGTTTAGTTATCGATTATGAAATACTATCAAAGTAATTGTGGCCACAGAATGTACTGCCGCAGTAAGAGACCTTTTCGGCCATAGTCCAGATTTTGCAATTTGGTATGAAGGTCACAAATCTGAATGTCAAATAAATCAAACAGGTTCTTCATCTAGTATGGAAATGGAAGCTGCTGCAATTTTGTGGCAAAGATCCATCAAGGAGTGTAATATGTGTTATACTTGCATATTGTCGGATGGAGACTCAAAAACATTTCAACATCTGATGCCGTTGAACATCTCTGGAAAAGCTAAGCCGATAAAAAAAGAGGAATGATTCAATCATATCTCCAAGTGCCTAGGAACTGGTTTACGCTGCAAAGTGAAAGAGTGGCGAATCAAAGGTGTTTGCGTTGGTGGCAGAAAGGTTGGTAGCTGAAAAGAAACCACAATAGTTAAGCTAACTAATTTTTACATAAAAGCCATTAAAAGTAATTGCAATGATGTCGAAAAATGAAAAGAGCCCACTTTATCATTGTTCCTCCCACAGACGAAACACAACAAATTGTCCTAATGGAAAGTAACTTCTTGGTGTTTTCAAGAGCTTTAGCAAATGAAAGTCATTCAGTTATGAAGACAAAATTAACTGTGAGGGAGGTTGTTGCAAAAGATCAGCGATTAGCAAAACAGCGGATATTGTCTCGGTGTACTTCCAGGTAGGTCAAAATGCAAATGAAAGTTTGCACAGTGTTATCTGGAGTCACTGCCTAAAAAATTTCAATCAGAAAGATTGGGGAAATATCTGTTGTGACAGCAGTGAGTGAGTTCAATTTTGGATTCCTGTTTACCTTGAAACATGTTCATCAGAATGCTTCATTACCCTCGATGCAAATCAGTGGAGTAAGAGATGAGAGTCGATTAAAGCAAAGCAGAAATAAAACTTTTCAAGTAGCAAAAGATAAAAGAACTACTATAAAGCGTAAAATATCAAATAAAATAGAAAACAAAAATATAAAATCTGAAGGATTGTCATATTGTGCTGGGGTTAATTTTAAGTGAATGTTTTACCATGCTATATTTTTTTGTATAAGTATCAATTTGTGTTTGAATTATTGAATATATAACTAAATATAATAAATTATTTAAATATTTTTTAGATTTTTGCTATAATAATCTCTTATATGTTTGATTTTCATGTAAATGTAAGTAATTATGTAAAATTTTGCTTTATTTTTTTATTTTACTCAAATAAATGTTTAAAATGCATTTTTCTCAGTTCATAAATTTTCTCTTTTCCTTATTACGTAAAATGCTCCTTGCGTTTCATATGATGTTGTATCTCTTAGAAATTTTTTAACAAGTTATGAAAGGTAATGTAATTCACAAATTTGAGCGGTAAAATCCTAGGAGAGCCCCACCCTTGGCGACAAACCAAAAAAAGCACCAAACCAGAACAAGATCGCGCCAAGAGAAACCCGCAATGGCGGCAAGTAAATATAACGGAATAAGATGGATGCGTAATGAAAATATATGTAAACAATACAGAAATTAAACATTTAAGATAAAAAATATAAAAACAGCACTTACTTTCTTACTGATCTTTTCGAGTGGAGGGGGTACAGCGATTTTTAAAAAGCCTTAAGGTATCCGCTACTTTTTCGGAACATGATTTTGCAAAAGGATGCGCCAAATGGATAATTTTTCATGATATTTAGTGTCACTTAGATTAGAATACATGTATAAAATTGTAAGGATATTTTGACAAAAAAAAATTATTTAAATATAATATTTTTGCAAAAATTAACTTAAGAATAATCTTTTTCAAAATCTCCTTTTATGAAAAAATGGCGCGTATAATAATAATATTTTGCCTGTATATAGCTCAGACCTCTCTACAGAGGCTCAACTAAATTTTTGGGAAAATATATAGCTTAGAGGTGGGTTTATTCATATTTTACGACAACAAGGGGGAGCAATTTTAAGAAAAAAACGCCAATAATTATTTCAATGGGTAGTAACTCTTAAAATAATGTGAATTTTTCAAAAATTCTAGTTGAACTATATTAGCCAGAAAGGTCTGAGCTATATACAGGCGAGAAAACTAATATAATAGAAACATTTTTCACAAAAGAGAACATTTTGAAAAAAATATTATTCTAAGTTTGATACAAAATATTGTATTTAAATAATTTTTGTCAAAAATGTCGACAATTTTATGCATGTGATCCCAATACAGTATAAATATCATGAAAATATGCATTTATAGACTTTATGGTTCCGAAACGTAGTCGAATACCTTAAAATCTCATCGCTAAGCGAATGATCATTGTGAGCGCTGCCATATTTATTCTGCGACGTAATGGTCGAACATACCTTCGGCGTGGCTGGTACGATTTCGAAAAAAACGTTTTATTGCCGACCGTGTGTGTTACATCATGCCGATCATTACATTTAGGATATTTATAACTCGAAGCTATCAATCCTTCCTTCATACACCATTCAATCTATTCTTTCTTACCTTTCGCATTCAACAAAGTAAAATATTCTAAAGTATATTCCCTCACACACGCAGCCATAATTCCAGCCCGGAGCCCAACAACAAAATGAAATTCGAAATGCCCGCTGACAAAATATGAAAATTCCAGAAACAGTTAGGGTTACCCTATCTAGTGTATAAAGGTAGGGTTTCCAAGATGGCGCAATTATCGCCAACCAAAATAATTTGCGCCAAGGGTGTGGGCTCTCCTAGGACCGAACCAATTGGTGAAATATTTCATATAGTAAAGAAAATTTATCTTTTTTTTTTATCAAATTTCATTCTAAATTTAAAATCCATGCAAAAGATATATTTAGTTATAGTTCATATATATATAAAACAAAAATTATGTACTTATTTTTTAAAAACTGATGCGAAAGGAGATTTTAAAAAAAATTTAAAATTAAAATTTTTTTTAAAAATCAATTTAAAATTTTTTTAAAAAAATATATATTTAAATTGTGAAATATTTTAAAAATTTACTGTATTGATTCCATTTTCCAGCAAAAAGCTAACAATTTAAAAATTGATTTAAAAGGTCCACCGCCCCCTTAAGTTACACAACATAAAAATTTTGAACTTCGCTAACATTAAAAATACTGTGGAATATTGAAGTGTTTTCACAAAAAACAGGTTTTTTGATGAAAATCATTCCTCAAAAGTAAAAAAGAAGCTGTAAATTCTTCGCTTATATAAAATAAAATAAAAAACTACCTTTTGATAGGGGGGAACTCAAAAAGGAAAACAAGCATTTTTTTCAAAAACCAAAGGCAAATCCTTTTTTCCCTGTTTTGCTAAATGATACATTTCTGTGTTATGAATTAATTCTTTAAAATTGTGCAGAAGTCATATTATAAATAATTTACAAAACAATTCACATGTTTTATATGCAGCAATCATACAGAAATTTTTTAAAAAACAAAATACAGATCGGGAAGAACAGAAACGTTTGTGTGTTTTAAAAAATACCTTTTTAGGTTGTTTTAAAACTTTGGGTTTTAAACAATTTATTCAAAAAAATTTCTCCTTTTTTAAAAATTAAGTTTTTTTAAAGCTTTAAAAAACAGCCCCCTTTATTTTCTTTCTTTTATATACATTAGAAAACCGCAGTTCTTGATATCTCTTAATACATTCCCGAGTATAAAAATCTATACTCTAGTGAAAAATTCTGTTGTTGGTACTTATGCCACCTGATCGACAGTTACCGATTGTAACATCAGATCAAGGCCACGAAATTCATCGATGGCAAGGGGCTAGTTTTACGCCTATCGTTAGTCTTAACTTTGAGCACCAAACAAGCGATAGTGTGATTTGGCTCCATTCCACCCCAATTGTGAGGAAGAACACCCTAGGGATGATCAGGGGCCTCCCATCTCTCTTCCCTTTCCACCAACCTCACGAGAAGACTTGCGGCTCGATGGCTATTTAGAGTAACCCCATGTCGCAAAGGCACTCTTCCTTTAACAAATATTCATGCCTTATCCGGGATTCGAATCTAGGCACAGAAATCAGTTTCACTAACCACTATATGTTTCATATAGAATGTATCATTCATAGAAAAATATTTACGTAGGTATTGCAGTAGCGCACACAGGAATTTTTCAAGGGGGTGGGCGGGTCCCGGGGTTAAAAGTTCACCATTCTTGTATCATGCTATTTTTGATTTTGTCGATTTTCGGGAACAAAACACAGTAAAAAACAAATTATTGAAAAAATAATTTGTATTAATTAATAAAATTAATCATTAATAACAAATATTTAATTAAATTTTACGTATTATGTACTTAGAATTATAACCAATCGAAAAAATCAAGGCTTTCGGGGTCCGGACCTCCCGGTCCCCCTTTATGTCGCCACTGAGGTATTGGAAGAACTTTTGTCTACGTGCATCTAAATTGACTTCCAGATCGTGCAAGGAGTTTATATATATACTTAATTTTGCTTCTTACAAAATCTTTATTTTTTATAAGCTTTCAACATTGTGACTGAACTTTTATTATAAAATTTTTCAAGTATAACCCTGTGAAAGGCATACTTCACAAATTTTTCCTTTGTGATTTTAGCAATACTTATTCGTTTGTATACATGATTTTTTTTAAAAAAAAACTCATTAAAATGCATAAAAAGTCAAGACAGTGAGAGGAGGGGGATAACATTATCGTCACACTATAAAGCAACAAGAGGATTGGTGGCGAAAGATTTCGTAATTTTAAGCCTCGGTCAAGTGACGAGGAGGAAACATGAGCTAGCAAGCCTCTCTCCTAACTACCACACCACAACAACGAGAGGACATTGAGCCTCTACAGATTTAATGTGCATCGGCCTTCTTTACACGGTGGGTCTTCTGTGGCACCAAGACTCGAACCCGTGACATTCCGGCATCGAGTTCGTGACCATAATAACTAGGTTACCGCAGCCACTATTCAGAGTGAAACAAAATTATTTAAAGCATACGTAAAAAACACAGACGTAGAATTTCCTAACATTTAACTAAACATAGTACACTGGTGTGCAAAACTTAAGCAACAGGTGGGTTTATTGCCATAACTTCAGAAAATCATCTGAGAGACATGAAATTCTGAAATGAGGGAGGTATTATGTACGTAAGGATGACGAAGCATCGGCGCTGAAAAAGGGGAATACAACGCATACGGTATGGAATCAAACAAAAACAAGCTTTATTGAACGCATAGTATCGTGACTCATGATTGTCTATCCAACAGGAAGAACAACAAGCAGATGTTCCTTAATATGGTTTTGCCCTCCCCTTACTACAATGGTTGCTTTACCGTCTCCGCATACTCAGAACCAGCTGGTCGAAAATTTTCTTGAGGTAGGAGTGCTCATTCCTCAATCAACATCTGTTTGAGTTGCTGGTTGTACTCCCGGATGATGTGAGCGTGTGGCAATACGTCTCCCCAAAGCATCCACACATGTTCGATGGGATTTAAATCTGGGAGCACGCTGGCCAATACATTCAGTGATATCTTCACTTTCCAGCAGCTCCTCAACAGCAAAGGTGCGATGTGGCGGTGTCATCCATAAAGATGAAGTCTGGGCTGAGAAATGCCACCTCGGAAAGATACACATGGGGAAGAAGTACTGCCTCCCTCACAATAGCGATCCACGGTTGCAGTTCCCTCTGTCGAAAATGGAATCAGTTCCGCCGTTCAGCATAATGCCAGCAGACAAGAACTCCAGGACCACCGTAACGATGTCTTTCCTTGATGTTACTGGGATAAAACCGGGTCCCCGATCTCTCCTCCAAATCAAAACGCGTTGAGGAATCGCTTCTGGTACTAAACCGACTCTCATCCGTAAAAAGAACACGACTCCATTGATCAGTTGTCCAGTTTTTGTGCTCTCTGTCCACTGTAAACGGTGGCTTCGGTGGCCATCTTTCAACGGGAGGCAGCGTTCAGGACGGCGGGTGAACAGGCATACTTTGTGAAGGCGTCTGGCCACAGTAAGCCTCTACGCTTGTCGACCTGTTGCTTTCCAATACCAGGTTTCACGAGCATGGCGCTTGCAGACTGCTGTCAAACTTTTCGCCTGCCAGGATGATATATCGGTCATCCCCTGCGTTTGTCGTCCTCCGGGGGTGGCCACACCAACCTTTCTAACGGCTGTACCTGTGGTTTGGAACGCTTTCCAAGCGCGAAACGAGCGCTTTTGTTGATTCCGAACTCTGCGGCTACACTTTGGTGACGGTACGCCCCTCCTCCAGCTTTCCGATCATTCTTCCACGTGAAGTCATCAGATGATTTCTTCTAGCCATATTTCACGAACTGACTCACTGGCACTTGCGAAATATGATGAATTGCGTCTCCGTCCTTCATTTCATTCTACTGTGGGAAGCGGCGCGCGTGGAAGCATCACGCGCGTTTGCGTACGCTCATCGCTTCTGACATTTTTTGTTCCTGATATTTGCATACGCGTTTCTACTGACTTACGTGTTCCCTCTACTTGATCTCCAGACCTCCTTTCTGCAATTTCATGACTATCTGCTAAATTTTTACATTGTTGCTTAAGTTTTGCACACCAGTGTATTTTGTATGTATTAGCATAAAAGGGGAACAGAAAAATAAATAAATAACATTAAAACATTTTATAGTAAGTTGGTTAATATACTTTTGTAATAATTATGTTTAGCAGAAAAAAAGTATTTGATGACTTGATAAATGAGTTTTAAACATTTTACTTCAAGATATTGGGATAAATAATTTCATCAAGAAACTGCAAAGGAAAAAAAAGAAAAGAGAAAAAAGAAAGAAAAAAAAAAAGCTCAGAATTTAGTAAAAAAAGAAATGTCAAATTTCAAAAGGAACACTAAAAATTTATTTTTTTCTTAGAAAATGCAAAGAAATGTAAGAGTCTTCAAATAATATAAATTTGATTATTACGGAGTTTAGAAAAAAAGTGTCATCTCAAAAATTTGAAATAGCATGTAATTTTCCTATGAATATATGTATATTAAGAAATTAAGTAGAAGTATCTGAATTTTTTTTTTTTTTTTGATAATAAAATTCAAAATGTTGCCTATATTTGTAACTAAGTAGTAATAATCAAGAAAAAAAGGAATTCTGATTGGTACAGAGCTAAGTATAACATCTTTTATTTATTGCTCTCATTTTTGCATCCTATCGACAAAATTCAATGGTACTTTAGAACCTAGATATTACATATGACAATTTAATGTGGTATGCTATAAATGATATTTTACAATAAAGAAAAGTTTACCTAGAAAATGATTTATATACATATATATATATATATGTATAAAATCACTTTTTAAAAAAATCAGTATTTTTTTACTACTTATTTTAATTTTAAGTTCTGAAATTAACCAAATGCTATTAATTATATTTTAATTGGCAATGGTCTATAAGCAAAACTAAATTTAATGATATCATTTTTTAAAAATTGGCTATAATACTCCAGAAAAAATCTAAATCGTGGTAAAACATTAATTTTTTGTTTTTGCAAAGGGAGAAAAGTTAACACACACATTAAGACAAGAGATTCAAACACATTATTTTTTTTCCAACATTTTCACACTCTAAAATTTCTCAGTTGATATAATGCTCAACCTTTAGTAATAATAAAATATTCTTAAAAAAGTTTTCTGAGTTTTTGAGAGATTTACAAGTTTTTAAATGTTTATTAAGACTTTTATAAGAAAACACTGTGTTTTGTGACTCTTCACAAATAAACACTGGCAGTGTGGACTTTCACTTTTTAATTTCACTGACTCCATATACTACCTCTCTCGAGGTTCTGTTGCACACACACTGAATTTTTTTTACAATCTACTAGAGGGCACTGTTCGTTAACAGAGCTAACACAATGAATTAAGAAACACATAAATTTTGACACCTCACCACAATATGAATGCAAATTCTATTTTAATGTTCACAGGAATATTTAAACTATGTCAATTTTAATTTTTAGTATAATTGTAGTTGTACATGGTTCACACAAATACTGAAATATAAATTGTTCTAAATAGAAATCACTCATTTTCATTGAAAAGAATGCTTGTATCTTATAATTGCTTATAGAAAAAAATTTGCACATGAAATCTTACAGTGTACATAAAATTTTATGTACACAGATGTATATAAAAATGTTTTATTAAATAATTCAAGAGCTTTAATAAAGTTAACAACGAAATTTCACACACAGGACATTAGCAAATTCTAGGAGGTGTTTTTTAGTTTATTTTATAAAAAATGCTAAAATTTTGATATGTTAATTTGATAAATATATTTATATTTCCTGTTCAGTCAAGTGGTGCAAATAAGATATCATTTTACAATCACGCCTTTCAATAAATTCGATGTTCTAAGAGCGTGATTATTCGGTTGTTAAAAATTCTAAATTTTGTACGTGGATAATTCAGGATTTATTTTCATCACATTTACTAAAAGAATTTTATTATTTGGAGCAGAAATGAATTTTCTTATACTATTCACTAACATGTAATATCAACAATTTTTTGTAAATTACTATTTTTTCGAAAAACTATAAGCGAAAAAATAGAAAAGTAATGAAAAATGTGAAATAAAATACCGTACTGCAAGTACATATTCGCTTCCAAATTATATCTTTTAACTATTACATCGAAAAAAAACTCAGTATAAAATAATCTTTTTGTTGAGTATAATTAATCAGCTATAAATAAATATAATGGAGGAAAATTCAGTAAAGTATTTGAATATTTCGAAAAACATGAGTGATTATCTCCTTTAAAAATTAAGATAATGATAGAAATAAAACAAATAATACATTTAGAATAATAAGATATATGAAATTTCGGGATTAGATAAATAATTACTTTCCTTAGAACCGGCAAAAAATTAAAACTACTTATAATTTGACATTTATGTCTTGTATTTGTAAAATTAATGTAATTCACCTTCGTTCTTTAAATGATAATAATTCTTTGCTTTGAAAAAAAAAACTGAAAAATTTAACTTAATTGAGAAACATTTGATTAAATCTGATTTTGATTAAATTTTTTTTTTCAAAGTTAATTCGAGAAATCGTTAAAACTACTGCTGACACTACACTGGTAATACACTGATGGCCACCGTAAATGCAACACCCTGTAGGAAGCATGCAAATAACATGAAATTTACAACATGCCTTAGCGGAGGTCAGATATGCAAAGGATTAGAATTTCAGCGCAGACGCACATCACGCGCGCCTGTGGCGCCACCTCAAAGCGCTATTTAAGGCTTGGAGATTTCGACGATTTCTATTTCGGCAATTGTGTTTTTCTTGTGGTTTTTTCAAAAATCGATCAGTTATGTCTCGTAGAAAACAGCGATCAGCTTTTGATCAAGTATCCGAGTTCGACAGAGGAAGGATAGTGGCCTACCGAGATTGTGGATTATCTTTCAGGGAAATCGGTAGTCGTGTTGGACGAAACCAAACAACTGTAATGCGGATATGTGACCGTTGGATGCAGGAGGTACGACGGACCGACGTGGTTGATCGCATCCACCTCAGAGCACCACTTCATGTGGGGACAGGCAAATTGTGCGCATGGCAGTGATGGATCGCTCAGTCACATCACGAACCATAGCACAGCACATTGAGCCTGTAACGCATCATTCAGTGTCTGCGCGTACCATTCGATGCTATTTACAGCAGAGTGGTCTGTTCGCAAGACGTCCATTGCTTGGTCTACCCTTGACGCAGAACCACAGACGTCTCCGCCACCAAAGGTGCGATGAAAGAAGAATGGAATGAAGTTGTCTTTACTGACGAGTCACGCATCTGTCTGCAACACCCCAATGGTCGGATTTGAGTCTGGAGACACCGCGGAAAGAGGATGCAGAACAGCTGCGTTATACACCACCACACTGGTCCTGCACCGGGTATTATGGTATGGGGTGGTATTGGATATCACTCTCGCACTCCTCTAGTACGCATTGCTGGTACTTTAAACAGCCAGCGCTACATCTCCGAGGTATTGGAACCATTTGTCCTTCCTTACCTTCAGGGCTTGGCTAAAGCCATATTTCAACAGAATAATGCACGACCACACGTGGCACACATTGTCCAAAGGTTCTTCGTCAATCACCAGATTGAATTGCTTCCCTGACCGGCTCGTTTTCCGGATGTTTCGCCGAAAGAAAACATATGGTCCATGGTTGCTCAAAGATTGACCCGGCTTACACCCCCAGCTGCCACACCGGATCAACTTTGGCAACGTGTGGAAGCTGCTTGGTCTGCTGTACCCCAAAAACACATCCAAAGCCTCTTTGAATCAATATCGAGGCATGTGGCAGCGGTGATCTCTAACAATGGTGTCTACTCTGGCTACTGATTCTGGCAGGAACCACACTTCACAGAAGTCTGTAAATTTAATTTTTTGATACTTGGTCAACATGTTACCTACAAAATAAATTTTGTTGTGCTATATCTTGTCTTTCTTGGTGTTGCATTTATGGTGGCCAGCAGTGTATTTCCAGAGAACATGAGCTTTAAACGATTATCAGAAATGCAGTGCATTACTACGTGGAGGTTTTCCTGCGAGGAGAAACATATCGCATATGGTTACTGCAAACCGGTTCCTCTCAAGGATACGCGTTTGCGATTCACCTTTGGCTAGAAAAGAGGATTTGGCGGCGGAAAAACCCAGCCCACGTTATTGAAGCTTTCCCGTTTCTACCAGTTGACTTCAAACTTAATTGACTCACGAACCCTTAAGCTCCCTTCACATCAAACGATTCCGAGTCTGTCGGATCATTCCAATTCACGGCGATTCTGAATGAACCAAGATTTGCCTTCACACCGCCAAGGGTCAATCATTCCACCATCAGTTGCTGTCGAACATAGATGCCGTTTTTAATGTTTTAAGACAATTAACGTATCAAGCTATTAATCTTACAATTGTATACTTGTTCATTTACTTTCAAATTGAAATACATAAAACAAAAGTAACCCATCCCCCGAATAGTCACCATGGTGAGGAGATAGCGAACAGGAGGAAAAGGGAGGAGCGGAGATACCACGTGACTTGCGTCATATCCATGAAAAAGTAGGATGATTGCCCACCTCTCCGATTGGTCAACTTGCCCACCTTCCGATTGGAGGTCCTTTTCCCCTAGACCCGGAAACATCTATCAACATTTGTATGAGTTACAAAGTGTGCATTACGGTGTAGACAAAATAGCTCTCGCAGTAAAAGCGCGCCATTTTGAAATATTTCCTTAGATTGTGTGTGTGTGTTGGCTACATGGCGATGTGTTCGGTGGCTAATTCGTTTTTTTTAATTTTCATTTGTGTTGAATTATTATTAATTCTAGTCAGAATGCCTAAATTAAATGCACAAAGAGGAAAAGAGTTTCGTGAAAGAAAAAAAACAATAAAAACTAGCAGCAATTCCAGTCGAATAAGTGAGAAAAAAAACCCCAGAAAAATAGTGCAAATTCATCAAATGCTACTGTCAAATCTCCACCAGAGTACATGAGAGAATATCGAGCACGGAAATAAACATTGCAAAATACTCTCTTAATGTTGAGTTTAAGGGATGGGGGAATGCTATTCAGATTCTTCTAATGACAGCATAGATTAATACAGACTTTGTGAACCACCCTGTGCCCTCAACAAGTCTAGTGCTTGTTGAAACTGATGCATGTAAGAATCGATAATAAATTCTATCTTACGTTACAAAGACTATGATTCCCATAAAAATGCTCACAAAGATTTTCAAAAGTGATTCGTTGATAATCCTTTTGGTCACGGGTGTTCGATTTGTGATAGATTATAGTTTAGAGATGATTTGAGAACGCCTGTTTTGCTGAGCACAAAAATATTTTACCGAGAATTAATTTAGAAGACATTAAAGCAGCGCTTCTCAAACTGTGCGGCTCGCCCCCTAGGGCGTGATAACCCTAGAAGGGGGCGCGAGCATAAGGAAAAGTCGAAAACAAAAGATTATTTAAAAAATTATTAATGAACTGAAAGTAAACAAACAAAATACATTCTGTCATAATGAAAAAAAAATACATTTACACTGATATAATACACTTATAAATGTATCAGTACTGCACAATGAGCTTTATAATTATCTTAACAATACTAGGTTAAGAACAAGTTTAATAATTACCAGTGACCGCACTGTGTGTGTGTGTGTGGTTGGTCATATATAAAATTATATGCAAAAATTAACACTTATCTGGATCATTTGTACGGTTTATAATTAATCCCTTAGCTGTAGATTAAAAGTTACGCGATTCACTCCCCAAGGCCACTGTTTTGCATGTATGCACGCATATGTGGTGCATTTGGGGAGAGGGAGAAAGGGAAATTTTATATGAAAATCCTCCGTGTGAAATAAGTAAATCCTTCCCAAACAATGTTAAGGTCATTTTATTGCATTCCAAAATCTTCGGAGTAATTTTATGGATAGTAGTGAACATATTTCGGAAAGACGTATATATACGTCCGGAGAAATTTACGCACTGGCTGAGCGAGACGTTTATATACGCCGATGGCAAAGAGGTTAAAGTCGTATTGTAGCTTTAGCGTCAAAGTATCGTATTATCAAATTCAGCACATCGTTATTGTATGGAGGGGGGTGCGATAAAAATTGCGATTGAATATTGGGTCGCAAGTATTGAAAGCTTGAGAAGCACTGCATTAAAGTATGCTACACTTGCCGACAAAGTTCAAGTAGAAAAAGTATACCAAATTTATCAAAATATAATGATTTTGTATACCCAGAAATTCCCACATATTTTTCTACTTTGGATTTGGAAACAGGAAGTCTCATTTCACCACGAATACCTTTCATGCAAATTAGGCGATTGAGACATGTACACGGCGAGTTCGGAATCAATATTAGGGCAAATAATCAATGTTCAAACGTCGCCAAAGAAGTTTCACTTCTATCACGTGGCATCCCGCACCATTTTTTTTATACACTGTTAGTATCAAGTATAATTATAGTAACAAACAATAAATATGTATTGTAATTATTTTTTAATGCAATTACTTTTACAAATAATATATCTAACGTTTTTAAAAGACATTTCAAATGTTGTTATATACTATAGCTTTTGTAGCATATAACAACTACTTTTTTATTATATATTTAAAAATGGTTTTGTAATACATTAAGGTATCCGACTGGGTTCGGAGACAATTTTCTAAAATATAACTTAAATAATTATTTAATTGTTATTTTTTAATTAAGTATGTTTCAAAACTATGAAAATACAACAAGAAGAATTTTTTGAATGCTTATTTTTCAAAATATTGAGAAATTTGTACCAAAATATTGCAAAATTTGCTCTTTTGTTAACAACTCTAGAAAAATATATATCACAAAAATAAATAAAAGTTTTGCAGGGATACAATTCTTCAATGATTAACTATGCTGTCTATTAAAAAAAACTCAAGTTTTACAATAAAATTATGAAATACAGGTGTTCGACATAAAAAACACAGAATATTTCTGTGAAAAAAGGGGGTTTTTTTCATATAAAATTACATTAAAAAAATAACTTAATTTTAAAATTATCCTTAACTTTCAGCACAAAGCATGCATTATAATACAAAGAACAAACTCAAAAAATTTCATAAGAATATTTCGTTTACTTTAAGAAATATCACTCTCTTACCGTTAACCATTTTATGTTCAAAAATAACATTCTTCAGAAAATGCAAAATAAAGTTTATATTTGCAATAAATTTTTTTAAAGATCTAGGAAGGTATTGAAATACTCCAGATTTGTATATGTTGTGCCTTCCTGAACCTCATACTTCAAACTTTTACATTTTTGAAGGGCCTTCCTTTTTTTACGAGACAGTTTCTTATCTGGTTTAGAATGCCTCGTAGAACCAATAATTCTCGTTTTGTCAAGGTACCAAAAATATCCTTTCATTTCAGAACATAATTTCATTCCTAATTTTTGAAGTAGAGGTAATAGACCAGCAAATCCAAAATTAAAAAGTATTATTGGATATAATTCCTTAAGGAGTGTTGTAGCCAACAAAGTTGTCTTTCGTTATACTCCACACGACTTGTTAAGACTTTCATTGCATTTCTGAGTTTTCCCGTGAAGACATTTTCTTAGAAGATTTTGATCGCAAAGTTTCTTATAAGTTTTTTTAATAGAATTAATTAGGGAATTTGGAAGATCCTTTGATTTTTTCAACGTTTCTAAAACAAATTCTGCTCTTGGAAATCTCGCTTTTTGGCCTCATTGATCTTGTTTTTTGCATGTCAACTTTAATTTAATTAAAGTTATAAAGAGATCTAATTTTGAACACAAATGATAAAAAGATATCAACTGATTTAAATCAAAGCAAACATTGCAATCAGTTAACCGTTGCTTATTTTCAAGTAAAATATATCTATTAAAAATTTATAAAGTGAAATAAAGTTTATTAAACATAAAAGAATTCGTTAAAATTTTTTAAAAAGAGAATAAAAATCTCATTTTGCCGGTGAAAATCAACCGAAAACTCACATTTCCCGGTTCGATTTGGGCTTACTTTCCTCAAATAAAAACAAGCTGTAACTTTTTTTCTAATTGACTCAGAATTAAAAGTACGACATTTTTTTGAAAGCTTATTAAACAGGCTACAAAAATGGGCTATAAAATAAATTTCGATTTTTTTCATGAAAATGATGATTTTAAACCAGTCGGATATCTTAATGAATTAAAAATTTTACATGCCATTTACATTTTGTTTGTTTCATCTAACATATAACAAAATTTGAGATCTATGTAGTAATAAAACAGAATCTTTTTAAAAAATTAAAATTATCGACATCATTGGTGTTTTATTTTATTTTAGCATCCTTATAAATATTTAATTTTTTCTCACCCAAAATTAAATAAATTCTCATCAAATTGATCTCTGAAGCTATTTCAAACATCCTTCAGAATATCCCCCCCCCCTCGCAAAAAAACACATTTTGCCTTAAAGTATTATTAAGTAAAGAATAAAGTTTTCAAATTTCTAAAATTGAATAAAATAATACATGCAAAATTAATTTTATTATTTACGCAAGATTAGCAGGGATAAAATACAACCTACTTTGCACACTTGACGATAAGAACTAGAGTTAGTTTACATAATGAAAAAGAATATACTATGAATACCAAAAATATAAGCGTCATCTATTGGCATTTAAACAAACGCATGTTAACCCTAACGTTAATGTCATTATCTTCAAACATCTGAAACCAGTTTCTTTAATAGAAACTTTATGTGATATCATAAATAACATAAAACAATAAAAATCAACATCTCTATTTGTGTGAATTAACTTTTCTTTTAAGAAATGTCTCTTGGCCGCTGGGTGAATGATTGTAAGAAAATCTGACCTGCCAAATCAGTTAATGTGAAGGAGAAATGACGGTGATAGAACTACACACAGATTCATTTATGTGAAGGCAAGGAATCTTGGCTGTATTTTGAGCGGAAAATTGCGAAGCCGAGTCTTGTTCGATCAGATAAGTTTGATGTGGTGAATTAATCGGAATCGTTTGGTGTGAAGAGAGCCTTAGAAATATAAAGTATTTTGGGGAAACCTTTAGAAAAACATATCTTTATAAGAGGTCACAAATAGATGAAATACGTTATAGGGGAAATCTTTTAAACGGGGCTGGATTTCCACCGCCAAATCCTTCTTTCTGCGCCAAAGGTGAATCACCAAGGCGTATCCCTTTGGGAGGAACCAGCCAGAAAAATCCATATGAGATCTGCTTCCCGGTCCACAGAAAAATTCCCCATGTAGTAATACACTGTATTTGATATTCATTTTTTAAAGCTTATGTTCTCTTGGAAAAGTGTTTGGCCTAGGTAGTTTCCCCAGCAGTAATCTTAAATCGATTGAATTCACTTTGAAAAAATTGAACTAAATGAGATTTAAAATGCTTTATACATTTCTCAAAGCAGTTCAATTCTTCTTAAGTTGTTTATTTGAAGCAAAAGAATTATTATCATTTAAATATGAAGGTAAATTACATTAATCTTTTACAAATAATACAAGATATAAATCTTAAATTACACGCAGTTTTAATTTTTTGATGTACTAAGGAAAGTAATTATTTATCTAATCCAGAAATTTTGCCATATTCTATTATTCCCTCTAAATATATTATTTGTTTTATCTCTATCATTATCTTAATTTCTGTTGAGAGCACCACTCATGTTTTTCGAAATATCTAAATATTTCTTTTACTGAATTTTCTCTCCATTGGTATTTATTTATAGATGATTAATTATACCTTTAACAAAAGATTATTTTATAATTGAGTTTTTTCTGATGTATTAGTTAAAAATATAATTGAAAGCGAATAGCAAAATTTGCAGTAATGGTATTTTATTCTCACATTTTCATTACTTTTCTATTTTTTCGCTTATAGTTCTTTCTTTGAAAAATAGTAATTAAATAAAAAAATTTGTTATATCACATAAGTAGAATAGTATAAGAAAATTCATTTCTGCTCCAGATAGTAAAATATGATGAAAATAAATCCAGAATTATCCATGTATAAAAATTCTAGGAATTTTACCAATCGAAACATCACGATTCTTAGAACAGATTTATTGAGAGGGGGGTGACTGTAAAATGATATCTTATTTGCACTACTTCTCTGAACAGAAAATATAAATTCACTACAGAGTGCATTGAGATATAAATATATTTATCTTAAATTAAATATATCAAAAATTTTAGCACTTTTATAAAAACAAATTAAAACAAAAACAAAACTCAAGACCTAATTTCTTTTGAAATTCCTCTTTTATTCCTAATAACTGCATGGATTTTATTATCACACCTATCAACAAAAAAAGAAAGACTTTATTAAAACTCTTGAATCCTTTTAGTAAACACTTTTTATATACATCTGTGTATATATAAGATTTTTACAGTACAGTAAGATTTTATGTGTATATATTTCTAAACAAGTTATAAGATAAATATTCTTCTAAGAAAATGAGGATTTCTATTTTGTACAATTTATATTTCAACATTTTTTGAACCTTATACAACTACAATTATACCAAAAATTATAACTGATATAGTTTGGGGCCATTCATGTAAAAATTAAAATAGAATTTGCATTCAAACAATGATGAGGTGTCAAAATTTATGTGTTCCTTAATTCATTGTTTTCTGATATATATAAAAGTTAATAAACATTTAAAAACTTGTAAATCTCAAAAATTTAGAAAATATTTTAAGAATATTTTATTATTACTAAAGATTCAACATTACATCAACTGCGAAATTTTTTAGAGTGTGAAAATGTTGGTAAAAAGAATATGTTTTGTTGTGTGTTAACTTTTCTCCTTGTAAGACAAGAATGAATGTGTTTTAATCAACATGATTTAGATTTTTTCAGAGATTTTAGCCAATTTTTAAGGAATGATAGCATTAAATTTAGATTTGCTTATAGACCATAGCTAACAAAAATAAGGGATTAAATAGTATCTGGTTAGTTTCAGAACTTAAAATAAGAATAAGTAGTAAAAAAAATTCTTAAAAATTTTAAAAGTAATTTTTTAAAAAAAAAAAAGGCTGTGTTGGGTCAACTTCAACACTTAAGTAGTTGACTCTTAGAGTCTCTGCAGCACAATAACCACCTTATGGTGCAAACACTGTCCATATATTTATGGTTATCCTTTTAGTCGATAGCCTTAATTACTCCTTCCAATATTCCTCATGACACACCACGACACAGTTTCTAGTGGACTGGCTTTATTTCCTTTTTATCTCTTCACAACACTTTTACATTCATATCAGAATTCATTGGGCATGCAGCTGGGCTGGCGCAAACACAGTTCATATATTCTTATTTGAAGAGCTACAAATAATTCATTCCTACTCTCTTAATTATACAGGATGACGTTTCTCACGCCAGAGAACTGACATACTGGCCCCCACATTGCACTGGTTACAATTCATGCAATCACTGTATTAGTTATTTATACAAAATTGCTAAATCTGTTAACCACACAAAATTGCACAAAATACACCTTAAGTTAAACAAAAGTACCACAAAAAAAAATACAATCTACAATACAATCTAACAAATAAAATAAAATAATTCAATTGGAATTAATTAAAACATACAAAAAGAAAAAATAATAATAATAAATTTTACTAGTAGTACTTAATCACTTAGTACTGGCAAAACACAAACTTCCTTAGATATTGCTCTCTTTACAAGTACTAAATTGTGTTTCTACCTCAACTACACGTGAATTTTATATATCGTCACCTTAAATAAACTCTGAATAATTCTTCTAATAAATCAATTTGTATGGTGGGTAAATTCTCTTCAATTAAGAGTACCAAATCTCCAACTTACATTATTTTTTCTAAACATCCATTTGTACCTTCTTGCATTTGGTTACATAACTACGATGCCAAAAATTTGGGCATTAATTGCACTGTTCTAGTAATTTTTCCCCTACTTAAGGTAACTCTTTATATTTATTAAGTTGGGCCTGGCCAATAGAATCTAAGGATCTATTATTAATCAAAAAAGTGAGCTTTCGGAGTAAGAACTTCAAAATCATTCCCATTAGTAGACAAAGGGTAAAAGAGGTCTAGAATTTAGCATACCCTCATTTGAACTATCATGGTTAAAAAATTCCTCATAAGTCAAGCATTTATTCCCTTCATAACCCCTTTTAGATACTTCTAGAAGGATTTAATAGCAGCCTCCCATAGACCACCAAAGTTAAGTGATCTAGGGTATAAACTCTTACCTCTAATGCTTTCTGCCATAAGTATCTAGCTAATTGATCATCTGGTTTCTAAATCCATTTCCCATGAAGTTTTTAACCCCTATCAGCTCCTACAAAATTTTTGGTGTTGTCAGAAAAATAATAATTTTGCACATTTCGAGACATAAATCTTTCAATGTTGCAATAAATGCATCAGAAGTTAAATCAGATACTCACTTCGATGTGTACAGCTTTAAAACACAAAACAGATAAATATACAAACATAGATTTTATGCAAACTTCCCTATAGTTGGCCTTGTTTTTATGAAGAAAAGCACCAAGCAAAAGTCTACACCTGAGCAGCTAAAGGTAGCTCAAGTGGTAACCCTTTCCCTTAGGCAAATTGCCCATTATTTGAGATGCTATAACAGGTTTACACTTAAAACATATGATACATTTATGCACAATTTTTCTACAAAGATTGGTGACTATTCAGAGGCCAAAACTTTCAAGTGAACATGATTCAAAAGTGAAAAGGCACCAACATGAAAGTATCACATATGAAAATGTCTCTATTTATTATACATGATAAATTCTATGCGTTTTGGGGTAAAATAATTTTTGGATGTTTTTGATTAAAGTCAAAATTCCATTATCAATCGGCCGCCCACCTAAGCACTCCATCCAGAATCCAAAACTGATTAAGACTTCAACTTACTATTGGGCAAAACTCGTTGTTGCTGTTGTAGACATTTAAATTAGTTCATTGAAAATTTTGACTTTGTATACCCTTTATTAGGGAAGATTTCCGCTTTATCCAAACCTACCGTTTCTAGTGGGCCATTGGCTTGACCTTCCTCCTGGTGTTGTTTACGAACCTAAAAAATATAACTCTAAGATGGTAGAATGTTAAGTAAATAATTGTTAGTATTATTACACAAATTGTTCACAAAGTCAGCCCTACAATAAATGTTTAGTAATTGGCACTTCCTTCCCAAGTTTTCTAATGAACACTGTTCTTCAGTTCTGAAATTTGTACGCATCAAGTTGTTTCTCTAACTTTCACAGTTTTGTTCGGATAGTTAATCACTGCTGTAGATAGAAACTCTGGACCGTTCCACCACAGTTCTTGGTCTAGAAGTTTGTCCGGATCACCCACGAGAAATCAAAAACTGCAGGACTTCAGTTGATGGGTACATGTCCTACTGCCGCACAGAGAACAAATCTTGAATCTTAGCAATTCTATTCCCGTACAAATGTTTTAAGGTCCATCGGTTCTTTTGTAGCCATGATAACACTATCATTGAATCCAGTCCATGGTATAAATTCCTTAACTGATTCTAGTTTCAAGGCACTTCAATCACTTCCTTTTCTTACAAGTTTGGACAAAAGGACAGCTGCACATAACTCTAATCTGGGGAAATAGTTAGGCACTCTTAATTGCGAAACTCCCTTCATCTGCTAGTAATTCTCACTCTACTCAAAGTCTCTCCTGAATTATTTTTGATTTTGCAATACACTGCAGCTCCATAGCAACGCTCTTGATGCATCAGGAAAAAACCATGAATCTCTATAGATGAAGGGATTCTCAATCACTATACGTCTTCTTTCATATTGATGTGCTATTTGTAAACCTCTAGCCTACCTCCACAACTGGTGCCATCTAGAATACACTTTATTTGGGAGTGACTTCCAGTCAATACTCTAAGTCCCCAAAAGCTTTTGTGATAAACATCTTGGCCTTGGACACCACGGTCCCACAAGTCCCAAAGGATCGAAACAGTCTGGCAATAGTTGATAAACGCTTCTTTGTATACGAATCTCTTGGAATCACGTCAACTTTAAAGGAAAATGTGTCTTTACTGGTCCCAGACACACCTAATGTTTTGTCCTATATTTGGTCTTGGAAAATCGTGGTAGATTTACTTTAGACACTGCGGAAAGTCTAGAATGATTTCCCAGATTTTATGCAATTCCATGCCTGCACTTTCAAAATTCGTAATTAACTGACGTTGTAGCTCCTCTTAGCTCTTCTAAGGTTTCCCTGCACCGCATAACGCATCGTCCATGTAGAACTGGCTTCAAGGACTGGTGCTGCTACTGGAATTTATTTTCTTCATCATAGGACAATTGTCCAATGTTCGTTGCGCTTAAGTATGGAGCACTGGTCATCCCATAGGCAGGACCGCTCTGTGCTCATATGTTTTTACTCGGTCATGTTTATTGTCTTCCACAATATTTGCTTGCAGACAGCGTTGTTCGGAATCAACAATTAGGGATCATTCTATACATTTCTTTATGTCCTCGCAGTCAGTGCATATCGGTAAGTAATGAAATCTAATCATCTGAGCATATAAGTCATCTTGATGACTCTCCGTTTAACTGAATCTCATTGAGTGATAATCCATTATCTGTAGTGGCTAGACGCATTGAAGACCACTCTCACTTTAGTAGTGGTAATTTTCTCAATAATTCATAGGATGCCAAGGATGCGGTAAGAAATAATTCATCTGAAATTGTCATTTCTAACCTCACTCTCGCATATGTCCCAAATTGTTCATATTCTTGCATGAATTCTATAGAGTTTTAGGATATTGTGGATCCCTTTCCAATCTAATCCTTACAGTGCATTTAATCGTTTGAGAGCAATGGCCCCTGGAATTCCTAAGCAATTTGACTAGCTTTAAGGGCATTTTAACTATATACTGTCCTCAATGTCTCTAGAATGCGTTTTCATAAGTGTTCCTTTGTTTTAAATAGTTCTATTATTTTTGTTTTGCAATTATTTCCGCATTTTCTACTTCCCAAAAATTTTGCAATGTTTTATTTAAATCTTCGTCCCTAACTAACCTGCAATGAATCCTTAGTTTCATTTAATGAATCTAAGCATTACCACTTGCAACGTATCCAAAACCGTGTTTTTGTAAAATTAGATCTGAATTTTTATCTTAAATTTTCTGGTCTCACAGTTCAAAAAAATATTTCCTGCACCTAACAAATATGTCTATTTTCCTTATCTGGAATATTAAAACGATCATCAGCTAACTCCACTATATCTGATAAATTAACACTCTCAGCAACCAACGTGTTATTTGGAATAAATAAAATCGGTGATTTTCTTTAACTACCAACATATTTAAATCCCTTCCACGAATGTATTACTTTTATCTGAAATAGTCGTTTTAACGCACCTGTTAATAATCATAGAGGCACCATTTAAAACATGAGATCAAAGTATTAATCTTTCACTTTCAGTTGTAATTTATTATGCACTCATTTGTAATAAGATGTAAAACCATACTGCCTGTCTAACAAACACCTACATTCATACCCAATCTGAATATTTATCCTTAACTAATATGCGCGAGCAGTGCTCAATAAGCATTTTAATTTTGTTATGACTAAAAAGTAGTCGCCAATGATTTCTTGATTGTTTATATTTCCAACTAGGAATGAAAAGGAGTGTAGAAGTATTAGGATACACTGTTCAAGTAGTTTCTCTTCAAGGACGGAAATGGGATCTGTACTACTTTTTGTATTTCTCTTTGAAAATGGAAGTAATTCTATTATGTGCCTACAAATATGCAATTTTTAGAGTTGAAATTGTTTAACACACAAATATCTCTGGGATAGACATTTAAAGCACAATTTATTGTTTCCTAATAAAATCTACTCTCTTTCATTTATCGAAAACTTTTAAACTGAGGGCAAACTGCAAAGTATGTGCTTCATTTTACACAAATACACATTTTTCTATTCTTGCTTTAGAAAAGATGCCTGAAACTCCTCTGACTTCAAGTGAGCTGTTATATCTCTGTTGCTTTATTGAAATCAAATTGTTTATTTCATTTCCAGCAGCGTGACCTGGAAATGTATTAGACCTTGCTTTTAATTTTACCTTCCTTTTAGAAGATAAATAAATATCAAAGCATTCTCGCCCTAACTCGTGGGGTTTAAAATGTTTCTCCTTGTTTTATATTAATATGAGTCGATAATTTCGTCAAGAGTGCTCATACTTCATTTTATCCATAAGCAATTAATTCACATACTGACTTAAAATCACACACATTTCTGTAACTGATAGTAATACCTTAAATGTTGCACTTAACCTAGACGCAAATTACTGAACACAACTCTGAATTTAATTTTTGAGTTTTACGAAAATCATTATAGCATTCCTTGCGGTGTAGGCTGAAATTCCTTTCAAAACTAACTTTTTAGTTTATCATAACTGCGCAATTCTTCCCTCCATTACATAAATCATTAAGTTATTCGCTCTCTCCTAGGGATGTTTAAAAAGAATTCCTGATTTCCATCTCCCCTTTTCGGGAACCTCTTCTTGCCTTTGAATGCTCTTAATGGACTGAAAAAATAAATTATATGACTCCAACACGTGAGGGCATACAGGAGATAGTTAATGCTTTTACACTTTTATTAACGTTTGATACTAATATTGTTACCTGTTTCTGGTGGCGCTCACTGCTGGAAAGCGACGGAATCATGGTAAATCTTTTCTGAATATTAGCTAGCTCTAATTGCTCTAACTGCGCTAACTTAACTTTTTCTAACTGTAAATTTGTTTCAATTTCTGACTGCTTATGCGCTAATTTTATTTTTTCTAACTCAAATCTCTTTTTCACCTTCTGACTGCTTTTGCGCTACCTTAGTTTTTTTCTAACTCTAAATTCTGTTTCTCAAGATTTTTTTAATTCCCGTTTCTTTCCAACAGTATAGTCAATAATATTTTAACTAATTTGGTTTCCTTTTTTATACATACACTTCACTACTTTCTAATTAAAATTTCTAAATCAAGAACTTTTAATATCTGGCACAATTAGTTTTATTCCCAGTGACAAGTTTTAACCTGTCTCTTCTTCAAATTAGTACCAAAGACATAATTAAAATTCCTACAAAAATCTCAAAGGGATTCAAAGAAGAACATTGCCTCACCTACCCTTACATAACTGGTCGCTGCACTTGGCTTCTTTGCTCTGTAATGATGAATACACATTAGTTGCCTCACCCAAAAGCCATTTAATCCAATAGCTAAATTCTGCTTCCCCTGGCTGCGATCGGGACCAAATGCGTTGGGTCAACTTCAACACTTAAGCAGTTGACTCCTATAGAGTCCTAGCACAATAAATCCACTCTTATGGTGCAAACACTGTCCATATTTATGGTTATCCTTTTTAGTCAAATGATAGCTTCTAATTACCTTCACATTCTCATGACACAATCACGACACAGTTTCTAGTGGACTGGCTTTATTTTTATCTCTACAACACTTTTAGCATTCATATCAGAATTACTATATTGCGCAGTTATTATGCGTAAAACACAGTTCACATATTCTATTTGAAGACACAAATAATTCACTCCTACTTCTCTTTAATTATATTAGAGATGGCGTTTCACGCTGAGAACTGACAGGCTGTTTATTTAAATTGTTTTATTGTGATAAGCCTTTTTATTGTAAATTATCATATATAGCATACCACTTTGAATGTTGTTATAAGTAATATCTAGGTACACTAAAGTACCATTGAATTTTGTGGATAACATGCAAAAATGAGAGAGCAATTTATAAAAGATTACTCATACTTAACTCCCAAAATTAACTAGAATTCCTTTCTTTTTTCTCCTTGATTATTACTACTTAGAAATATCAGCAACATTTTAACTTTTATTATCAAAAAAAAAAAAAAATCAGATGTTTCTACTTAATTTCTTAATATGCATATATCCATAAGAAAATAATATGCTATTTTAAATTTTTGCGATGACACTTCCCTTCTAAGTTCCATAATAATCAAATTTATATTATTTGAGGAATTACCAAACATTTCTTTACATATACTTCTAAGAAAAAAATCCAGCCTTTTAGTGTCTATTTTAAAACTGGCATTTTTAAAACAAAATTCTGCGGGGTTTTTGATGAAATTATTCATCCCAGTATCTTGAAGAAAAAAACTTTAAACCTATTTATTAAGTCATCAAATACTTTTTTTCTGCTAAAACATAATTATTAAAGTTATATATTAAATAAAAACTTAGTATAAAGTGTTTTCAAATGCTCTTATTGTTGTTTATTTATTTTACTCCTTCATTTTATGCTAGTAGATACAAAATACTATGTTTAATTAAAATGTCAGTTAAATACCTTTGGAAACTCTAAATCGTCTGTGTTTCTTACGTATGTTTTTAAATTTGATTTTAAAATTTTTATAATTTGTTTCATTCTCTAAAAGTGGCTGCGGTAACCTAGTGGGATTATTGTCACGTTTGAACTCGATGCCAGAATGTAGCAGGTATTCCCTAAGCAGTGTAGAGAAGGTGTATGTACATTAAATATGAGGCTCAATTCTCCTGTTGTTGTGGAATGGTAGTTAGGAAAGGGGGCTGCCAGCTCATGTGCCAGTCCTTTTGTCACTTGACCGAGGCCTGGGAACACAATCTTTCCCCACATCCCTTTTGTTGCTTTATACGTGGGATGTTAATGTGATTCCTCCCCCTCAGTTTTCACTATCTTGACTTTGTATACATTTTAATGAGTTCTTTTTAAACTCTATATACAAATGAGTGTAAATACAAGTAAAAATCACAAAAGAAAATTTTTTTCATATATTCCTTTCTATGGTTATAATTCTTGAAAAAATTTTATTATAAAAATGTCACAATGATGAAAACCTTTATAAAAAAAAATATATAAAGCATTTGTAAGAAATAAAAATTAAGTATGTCATTTTTTAACTCCTTTTGAGAATTATCCGAAGTCAAGTTACGTATAGACAAAGTTTTTCCTAATACCTATATAAATATTTTTCATGAATGATAAGCATTCTTATATGAAACATATAGTGTTTAGTGACGCTGATTGCTGTGCTGCGTTGGGCATGGAGTTCAAATTCCGGAGAAGGCATGGATACTTGAAAATGAAGAGTGCCTTTGCGGCATTGGGGTACTCTAAATAGCCGTCGAGCCACAAGTCTTCTCGTGAGATTGGTGGAAGGGAAGAGAGATGGGAGGCCCCTGATCACCTCCATGGTGTTCTTCCACAAAATTGGGTGGAATCGAGCCAAATCACACTGTCACCTGTATGGTCCCTCAAAGCTGCGGAAAACGACAGGAATAAATCTAGCCTCTACCATGGATAAATTTTTTGGGGCCTTGATTTGATGTTAATATCGGTTCCCGCTGATCAGGTGGCATAAGTAACAACAACAGAATTTTTCACCAGAGAATAGATTTTTATACACGAGAATGTATTGCAGAGATGTCAAGACAATTGAAGGTTTCTAACGTATAAAAGAAAGAAAAGGAAAGCTACTTTTAATACGGTAAAAAACTGAACTTTTAAAAATGAGTAGATTTCTTTTAATAAATTTATCAAACCAATATTTAATTCAGCTTGAAAGATATGTTTAAAACAAAAACATTCCCAACCTGTGATTTTATTCTTTAAAAATTTCTCAATATGACTGACTGCGTACAAAACATGAATTCGTTTGCAGTAATTTATTTAATAGTTATTTATAATGATGACTTCTGTGCAATATGAGGAGCACTGATTCATAACACAGAAATGCATCATTCGGTCTAAGCTTTAGTTTATGTAATATAATATTTACGCTATGAAAGCCATTCTCAAAATTTTCTTTGAATTATTGATTTCCAATTAACTAAAGATAATATTACCGTAAAAGCAGTGCCGGATTACTCATTAGGCGGAGTAGGCAATTGCCTACGGGCCCCGTGCTTTTTTGGGGCCCCACAAGAGCGTGTTCTGTTAGTTAGTGCTCCAAAGTCAGGCTACAGGGCCCAGAGAATTCGTCTGTCTAGGACCCTCCATGTCATTTAATACGACACTGCGTAAAAGAGAGTCAAGGGGGAATGGGTCAGGGAAACCCCACAAAATATAAATTTTCATTTGATAGTCGATTGACCCTCACGCCCCTTTGCGTAATTCTGAATTGCGGTACCAGTTAATGTAACTTTATATCTGACAGTATATAAATTTAAGTAAACACATATTGCGAAATTATAATAATTTGAAGGGGGGAAGGCGGTCTTTTTTAATCGTTATGTTTAATCAGCCCTTTTTATTGTTACTGGTTGATTTTTCATTATTAAGTTTAAGAAATATTAAATATAGTTTTTCATGTTACTTAGAGAACACAGGAAAATATTCAAATATAATTAATTATATTTCATTTCTGCAAATTAATTTATTTTAGAATTATTAGACATCATAATATAAATAAATATTAAAATGTATTATACTATTGAAAAATAATGTAAACATTTAATATTCCTTGTTTTCTAATACTTTAATTTCAAAAAACAATATTAACTTTTTGGAGATAAAGTTTAGGAATGGGTTATATTGGTTCCCCACCCTCAGTGATTTCGAGACTCATTCCCCTCTTATTTTTGTTCAAAACTAAAGATAATGATTTTCCTGGTCTTTCACGTTTGGGAAAGGGGTCACAAGACCCCTCTTTTGTCAAGATAGGGAGGGTTCAAATACTTGAAAACTACCCTACAAGTTTCTACTACTACGAATTTCTTTTTCTTTTATTTCTGCCGCCCTTCATGTCTAAACTATGACCGTTTGAGGGCCACATTGCAAAAAAAAAAATATTGGGCCACACATACAATATTTTTCAACAAAACTGAAAAAAAAATTAACCCTATGTAGTTTTATTATAGATATATATAGGTACACACATAAATATTAAATATATATATATATAATTAAATTAGATTAAAAATTAAATTCCCCATCTAGTAATTCACTTTTATATTACCTCCTCACCTCTTCAAGTATCAAACTAATGACCCATTTATTTCCTTTTCCCAACATATGGCCTAGGGCCCAAAAGAAAATGTCTAATTCCAGATCGTTATACTTAATAGCCCTATATGTCAGCATTAAATTTCAAGAGCACTCATGGACGCCACGATTGGTGTTTTAAGTGTTTAACCCACTTAAGATTATTCGGTGGCGTTCTTTTTCTATCCCTGCATCTTGCTTCAGATGATGTCTAACTTTGATCAAAAAAGACCTTTATATTAAAACTAAGTCTGTTTCTGACTCTAAAATCATGTCAGAAATAAAGCCGGCAGGATCTACCTGATAATGGATTTCAAATTTTAACATAAAGCTATTCTTAGTAGAAAAATAATTTTAAATTAAAAACAAACTTCCAGTATGCCAACTTTTGTATGAAGTGCTATAGAGAATTTTATGCGCTCTACATCTCTTTGCTGAAAACACCAAGTATACCAACCATCGAGGAGAATGCTGTAAATAACGATTCTAGGACTCCATCGAACAATATTTCTCTCTACGCTAAGGGGACCGGATTATCGCGCGAATGAAAGAAACGCTATGTTAACCCCGAGAAGAAACCGTTTTTATCGCTGAATATTTCTGTCTTTTGCTGAAGAGGCCAACCAGTATGCCGTGAGTGGGAGAAAAGTTCTAATGGGGAAAAAAAAGAAGAGAAGCGTGGATCCCCTATATCCCCTTGATGAAAGATACAACTCCTGCTGCCAGAGAAAAAAAATCCTCTTCGCCGGAAAGTCTGTACAACAACACCGTGAATTTTACCACCATCGATTTACAATAGTGAGGTACAAACATCGAAGGAAAATTAAATAAATAAAATTTTACTAGTGCAAATCACAACTGACAACCACATCTGGATTACCGTTCACCAAGGGTTTCTGCCGCTACGAAGTGGAGGTCAGTTAAATTATATATTTCTAATTTTAGGAACATTGAAGTGACTGAGTTTTGCTGAACAGAACTTTAAGAAGAAGAAGAATATATGATGTATTTAATTTAAAAAATATAGTTGTGTTAAATGAGATATTCTTTATATTTTAATTGAGAAAACAAAGTGTATAGGTTTCGTCATACACAAAATTTTGAGAAATTTTAATATACTTCTCATAATTTTATCTTAAGATGTCGAATGAGTTAACATTTATGATAGAAATTGGTGTTTTAACGTTGAAAGATATAAATCAAGTTTTTAGAAAATTTACTAATGTACTAATACTAGTGATATTGATTTTTATAAGAAACAAAAGTAAAGTCATGTTGCATTCTTTTTTCTCCACTGAATTTTATTGTTTTGTTAATTATTTTATTTAGCAGTAACCTTATTGCACGTCATTTAATTTTTTTTTCACATATAAAATTTGTAAAGGTATAAAACAGAAAGAGTAATAACACCTGTAAATCTCTAATTTTTTAATGCGTTTTTTTCCAACTGAAGAAGGTTGTAAAATAGCTTGTAATTTTCTATGAGACAAAAATCGTTTTAACCTATAATTATATCATATAGGAGCTAACCTCTGACTGCAATATAATGGTATTAATAATAAATCATTATTATTGTTGTTACTAAAATCAATAACTGTATGAATCAAAATTTGAATTTTACTTTACATATGCAGCATAGAATAAGTCTAATTGTCATACAGCACTTTGACACTATTGGTACTGCAATTCATGGTTAGCTGTTCTGTGATAAAGGTTTAATTTTTTTGATACGTATGTAATTATCTTTTTATGGATCATGTCTAAGAAAAAAGATTTAAATTAATTATTTATAAAGTTTCATTTTTAAAATCGGTCTTTGAAATAAAATAACGTAGTATATATATACATATACATTACATACGTTCAAAAAAAGTATATTAATCACTTGAATCAATGAAATTATATACTGATGTATAAAATAACACTTTGTTTTAAGCAGATTTCAGCCTTTATTAGTATATGTATGTTACTAATAACTTTTGAATTGTGCGTTCATTGAAGATATTTATTTAACATAGTGTGACGAAGCCGATCTCTTCCCCCTATTTGCTAACAGATCCCTTGCACCTTGCCGACAGACGTTGCGAAAGTTCCAGGCAATTCCCTAATTGCTGGGAAGGAATTTCGTAACTGGGTGGTCGAGTTTCGGTACCTTTTACCCGAGCTGACCGGACTGTCAAAAAGAGACGCCTTAACATTGTGTTTGCATTTTCCCGCAATTCGGTGACAACAGTGCGTCTGAGAACGTACAAATGTGCACCCAGTCTCGGCGTCTCTTGGACGAGAGAACAGGAAACGAGACCGATTTGGCGCGGCAGAAGGGTAAGAGATCAAGGGAGCCGAGATCGGAAGGCTGCAAAAGAACAAGAGGGATTGAGGCTGACAAAGAGATCAGAGAAGGATGACTAGAAGAAATAGAGAGGATATAAGAAGGGCGAGAGAGTTCGGACGAGAGACTGGATTTTGAAGGGAGCCGTTTGGACGTCCCTTGAGCGATAGAAGGAAGCGATAATGAGCCCGCGAATAAGATTAAATAAGATAACCTTTAAAAAGGCAGAAGTTTTAGTGAGCGCGATGGCAATTTAGAGAAAGTTCAGTTCAGAGAAGATAGAAGTGTTGACTGACGGCTTACCTAGAATCACGACACAAACTAGCCATTCAACCAAGGTACATACGATTGTACGCCCGCCTAGAGAAATATCTGAAGTGGATTGGACGTTGAGTATTCAACCAAGGTAATGCAGTTCATAATCAAATGGAATTGGCAGTGGATATACCAATTAAACTTTCTCCGATATGTATATCACCCGTGGAGCTTCCCTACGTTCCTATGTTATTAAATAAAACATTTTTGAAAGTGCTATGGGACACCGGAGCAGATCAATCATTTATATCGGAAGAAATATATAAAAAATATTTTTTTTTATAAACAAGTAAAAAAATCGCGAGCTCAGGTGATCACAGCACAGGGAGCAAAATGCCAAAATATGGGAATTGTAGAATTGAATATTCGTATCAGGTAATTCCAAAAACCTTGGTTGTTTCGTGTGTTGACGGATTTGGAATACCATGTATTCTTGGTGTTGATTTTATAAGTGGATAAAAGATTGTTTTAGACTTTGATCGAAAATCGTTGAAGAATCCCGATTCACAGATAGAGAGTGGTTGAATCAGTTGTAGAGGAAAATGCTGAAATAGATTTTTCTAAGACAAAATTGGAGGATAAACAAAAACAGGAATTACAAAATTTGTTGAGTAGTTTTAAGGGATTTATCTCAGACAAACCAGGTCTTACTCATGTTTTATACCATGAAATTGATACGGGAGATAATCCACCAGTAGTTTCCAGGCCGTACAGATATGATCGGCAAAAGCAAGCTATAATAGATTTTCATATACACAAAATGTTACGAGAAGAAACGATTGTTCCAATTCAATCCCCGTACGCGTCATGGGTTTTGTTATGTAAGAAAAATAATGGGTTACCACCGGATAATCCGGAAGCATATAGATTTGCGGTAGACTATAGGAAACTAAATTCGATCACTATCCGCGATACCCTTTACCGTTAATAGATGATTTAATAACGAATATCCCCTATACGCTACAATAATGTCATCTCTTGATCTAAGAAGTGGGTACTTTTAAAAAGGCAGTAAACCCCGGGAATATTGTTAAGACCGCATTCGTAGTAAAAGTGGCACTTATGCATTCCGGCGGATGCCATTTGGCTTATCAGGGGCGGCTCCCAATTTTCAAAAGGCAATTGACCTAATCCTGAAACCGGTGATAGGGAAGTTTGTGAGTGTCTATATGGATGACGTGATCATCTCGTCTCCATCGTTCACTCACCATGTTGAGCATTTAAGGGAAGTTTTTTCGTTGTTGCAAGATGCAGGATTGTGTGTGTGTGTGACATTAAATAAAGATAACTGTAAATTTGGGTGCGAAGAATTGAAGTATTAATTATTAGTAAGAAAGGAATCAAAACAGATGAGACAAAGGTTCGAGCGATACTAGAGATGAAACAACCACGGAACTCAAAGGAGGTGTCCAAGTTTTTGGGTATGTACCAGTGGTACGCGAAATTTATTAAAAATTATGCGGATCTTTGTGAGCCACTTTATAATCTTAAACGAAAATTAAAAAAATTCGTCTGGTCCAATGAGGCGCAAAAGGCATTCGAAGAGGTCTAGGCGGCTGTAACAAAGGCGCCAGTTTTAAAATTACCAAACTTTCAAAAGCCATTCGAGTTATTTACAGATGCCAGTTCAATCGGTTTGGGAGCAGTGCTTAATCAAGAAAACAGACCCGTTATATTTGCTTCACGTACGCTGAATAACGCAGAGAGGAATTATACGGTAACCGAAAGAGAATGTCTAGCAGTAGTATGGGCGTTGAACAAATTCCGAACATATTTAGGAACGATGCCAATTAAAGTAATTACAGATCATGCTGCCTTAACACGCCTAACACATGGCAAAAATTTGTCGACTAGGATGATCAGATGGGCACTCAAATTAGCGGAATTTAATATAGAATGGGAACATAGACCGGGAACTCAAAATGCGGTGGCGGACATTTTATCCCGAAACCCAGTTGAAAGTATAATGGGAGAAAAGTTAATTGTGCAATAATCAGAGATTTAGTACTTACTTCGCAAGAACAATTAATAACAGAGCAAAAGTATGACCCAGAACTAGGTCATATCTATAGATATTTAGAAAACCCAGAAGAAAGCTCTGTTAATGCGACGATATGTAAGAATTGGTCCCGCGACTTCCGTCTAATTCAAGGCTTGTTGTTTTATGCAAAACACGCAACGTCGTTAGGTGAAATGCGTGTATATATTCCAAAGTCTATAAGAAACGACATTTTACGTGAATTTCACGACAAACCAATCGCACAGGTCATCTAGACAGATTTAAAACTTATCATAAAATTCGGGACGTTTGTTATTTCCCGTATATGAGAAAATTTATTGATCAATATGTCTCTACATGCCATATGTGCCAATTTAAATAAATAAAACGCGTTACCAGCTGGTCGATTAAATCCGATTGTATCAAATTATCCAAATGAGAAAGTTACGTTAGATTTATTAGGCCCGATCCTATATCGAGTGAGACAATCGATATGTTTTAGTAATTAAGACCATTTTGCAAATGGGCTGAAGTTATATTTAAAAAAGGGCCCTTTGGGCTGTATAAAAAAGGGATTTTTTTTTCATAATTTTATATGCTTTTTGAGCTCCAATAAAATTAATATAACGGCCCCCAATTTATATCCGAAATTTTTGAACATTTTAATAAAAAGATTAAGCATAAGGCATGTGAAGACTGTTGATATAGCCGCAAGCAAATAGGACAGAAAGAGTAAATCGAGATATAGTGCAAATGATTGAAATTATAAAGATCACGATACTTGGGGCCATTAGGAGTTTGTTTACGCATTTTGTACGGCAGTGAATGAAACGACGGGGAAAACCCCGGGAATTTATTTTTTGGGGCGAAAGTTTATTACCCCATTTCAAAAAATTTGTAATGATTTCGGGCGAATCTGAATTTGGTAAGAAATAGAGAAATTGTTTCCCGGGGAAACTAGACTAAAAAAAGAAAACTTAGCATGAAAGATGGGAAAAATATTATATTAGACGAAAGGGGGATGTACAAATTAAGGTAGATGACTCTTATTAGAGACACGCCCTTTTTGTTCAGCAGCTAATAAAATTTGGGCCAAACAAACAAAAAATTTTAAGGTCCGTATAGAGTGTTAGAAGAAGAAATAAAAATTGTAATATGGAGGCAGGAAAAAGGGTTTAAACCCTCAATGTTGATCAAGTAAGAATATATCGTCAAGGAAAAAGTGACGAGGTCGATTTGGAACGGGCACCAGATACTAGAGTTCACGTCAGGAAACGAGTAGTTGGGAAAAACGTACATCAAATATCAAATGAGTCGCAATAGGGGAAGAAGAAAGGGTCTGCGGTAAAGCGTGAGTTAGGGGGAAAAAAGGGGATAAATCTCAAGTCAAAGCAATGTGAGAAAAAACCCCGGATAGGGCCGATAAGCGCGGATCATTTTATCAGATCCCCGCCAGCCCCTTTTTCCAGTAATAAGACAAGAACTAAGAGAAAGCGTACAGAAAAAAGGAATTAAACGGTCTTATGGATCGGGGCCAAGTGGACCAGAGAGGGGGCAAAAATTAGACCTGAGACATAGCCATCCTGTGATGACCATGTTTTAAAGGTTTCCCCGGTAAGCTAGAGGTGGGATTATAAAAATTGATGAGACATAATTTAATACAATTTTTTATTAAGAGTAACTTATAATACTTAAATTCAAATTTTTGACAATTAAATTAAAGTGAGAGTCTTTCAATTTAAAAAAAAACGTTTTTAAATCGATCACGCAATTAGATCCTCTACCCTCAATTACCCCAAATAATCCTGTTATCTAATTACTTATATCTAAAAATTCCCTTTTTCCTGTTTTTGGCCCCTTTGGGACCTAGAGAATATAAATCTATAACTTTATCTATGAAGATTTTTGATCCGCAATGCAGTTTAATTTTTTGATTTTTATTCTTGGTTCGCAAGATTTCACACTAAGCTTTGTCACGCTTTTGGGATCAGTATGATTCCACACTACAACCTTTTTGAGCCTGCTACCGTTTTTATTATGCTATGATCTCTACCCCTCTATCTAGGTTTCCAACCCCTATCCTTTTATAGTATATCCTTTTACATGTTACTTTCTTTTATCTTCTTGGTATTTTTGGGAAAAAGGTTTTGCCATTAATCTTTGGGTAAAAAGAACAAAAGGAGTCATGTTAATCAGAAAGACGCGAGAGACGTCACAACCCCTCCAAGAAAAAAAAAAACGTGTTTTTTATTTAAAGGGGTTCTCAATGCCCTTAATAAATTACGTGTCTAAATCTCTATTTCTAAATTTCTTCGTTTTTCTGAGTTTTATTTAAATTTTAATTTTTAAATCATCATTTTAACTTTTATAATTTCCAATATCTATCTTGATTTTAATTTTCATTGAAATTTTTAAATTTTTAAATTTTTTAATTTTTAAAATTTCCAAAATTTATCTTGATTTTTTAATTTTCATTGCAATTTTAATTTTAAAATTTTTTAACTTTTAAAATTTTCCCAAAAAATTTTTTGACTTTTAATTTTCATTGCAATTTTAATCTTAAATTTTTTTTTTTTAAAATTTTCCCAAAAAATTTATCTTGACTTTAATTTTCATTTACTCATCTTAGAGTTTTAATATTCAATTTAATTTTAAACCGTGACAAAAAATTTTTACTCCAAAACCGGGCCAACATTAAAAATTATTTTTTTAAATTTTTGTGCCTACCCCATTTTTACAATTGTTACTTAAAATATTTATACATTTAAAAAAACTATCACTCTGGGTGCCCCAGACCCAATCTAACACTGCAAAATGGAGCTGGTACATCTGCCCCCCTTTTTAACAGCCTGGAAACACGTTGAAGTTATACTTTTCAAGTTTTTCAGGGTCAGTCCCCCTGAAATAAAAACTTTTTTGAGTATCTATTTCCATAATATTAATCAATATATTATTTATATATCACAAAAAATTTTTTATCTCCATCCCTACATCGGGTTTTCCCCAAATTTAAAACCCCCAAAATGACCCGGGCGCAGCGCCGTTATTATTATTGTTAGTCCCCTTGACTACGCCGCTTTTCCCCGAACCAGATGCCTCATAATACAAAAAAATATATATATACACATATTATACAATTACAAAAATTTTTCAAAAAAACCATTATAACAAAAAAACCAAAGGAATTTTCGCATCTCACGAAGTCAAAAATCGAAGTAAAAAAATGTGTGAATACAAATTTTTTTTCTTCAAAAAAAATTTTAACAAGTCAAAAGTTCCAATTTTAAAATGAACACTCATTGTAGTTTTTGACTTGGTTTATAATTTTTAAGCCCCGCCCGAACCCCTTCTTTGAATAATTCTTCCGACCTTTTTGTTGGAAGATCAAAAAAAATGAAACAATACAACCTGATTTTTATATTCGGTCCCCCCACGTTCACGTTCAACGATGAGGTGTAAATACTCTTTCTTTCCCTTTTTGTTTGTACTGGAATTTTTTTGTTGTAAGGCTTGTTTTTCCCCCTTGTCGCCCCTTTCCTTCCCTTTCCCCAATTTTTTTTTCTTGGCTGGTCGTGGTTCTTTTTCCGTCGTGGCCCTTTTTGGGATTATAAGTTTTTTTCAAATGGAACTTCAGTTGATTCTTCCTCCCCTTTTTTTCAAATTTTGGGAAATAGAAATTAGATGACATTTGTTTTTTATTATTATAATTATTTTTCCCCCTTTTTTTGCCACTTTTTTTTGTGGCCCAAATTTGTCCCCGATATACCTGATTTTTTGATTCCTTGGTTATTTTTAAAACCCTTTTTTATTTTTTTTTCATTCCCTACTGAACTAGGTAGTGATCTGACCAGTGATTTGTTTTATGGGCCCTTTCTTGTATTTTTGTATTGATTTGATTGGTTACCAAACCCCTTTTGGGCTCTAACCTACGTTTCACCGAAAGAATTTTTTTTTCCCATATTGTGACTCATTTAACCTTGGTGTATTTTTTTCCGAAGTACTATTTTCCCCTGACTTGATCTTATAATTTGGGGGATACCTGTTCCTAATCTGACCTCGTCACTTTTCCCTATGACGATATATTCTTATTTGATCTACGTTAACTGTTAATTTTTTTCCCGATTTCCATATTCTATTTTTTTAAAAAGTTCCTAACTTCTAGGACTTAAAGGTCCCTCAAATTTTTTTTTAAAATTTTAAAAGGCACATACTTTTTTAAAGCAGCTGAATTTTACGGGGTGTGTTTTAAAAAACCCAATCATTTACCTTTATTTTATGTCCTTTCTCGTCTATTATAATTTTTTTCCCCCTTTTTAATTTTCGTATTTTAGTCTAGTTTTTTGGGCTTTTTGTATATCTTGAATTTTGAATTTGGGAGCTTTCCGCTATCATAACTATTTTTTGAAATGGTGTAATAAATTTTCGATTTTAAAAAAAACCCTCAGCCGGTTTTTTTCCCCGTTTTTTTATTCACCGCCGTACGAATAGCGGGGCAAACTCACGTAAAATTGATCCCAAGTATCATGTTGATCATTAACGAATTTGCAATCATTTGCACTATTTTCTGGGATTAACTTTTTCTGGTCCGATTTGTTGGGTCGATATGCAACATTTCTTCAAGCCTTATGCCTAATTTTTCACTTAAGTGCTAAAAAATTTTCGGATAAAAATTTGGGGGACCAATCACTTTTTAAATTTTTTTGGGAGCCCATAACCCCATATAAAGTTATAAAAAAAAAATATCCGCTATTATACGAGATGGGGCCTTTTAAGAGGTATAATTTCAGCCCATTTGCTGAAATGATCGGTTTTCCAAAAATATAGCGGTTACTTTCCTTATTCTCGATATAGGATAGGGGCCTAATAAATCTAACGTCACTATCTCATTCGGATAATTCGATAAAATTTGGGTTTTAAACCCGACCAGTTGGAAAACGCGTTTTTAAAAGTTATTAACTTGGCACATATGGATGTAGAGCATATTGATCAATAAATTTTTTTCTAGAAAGGAAATAACAAACGTCCCAAATTTTTTATGATACGTTTTAAATCTGCCGAGGGCCCACTTATTGGCTTGCCCGGAAATTCTCTCATTTTTTTTCTTTCCCTTTAAAAAGATTTTAAATGTTACACGCATTTCACCTAATGACGTTGCGTTTTTCCCGCATAAAATAACAACCTTCCCCAATTTAAAAACGGAAATCGGGGGGACCAATTCTCACAAAATGTTGCATTAACCGAGTTATTTTGGGGGTTTTTCTAAATATCTATATATATGCCCCAATTTCCCCTGGGTCTTTTTTCTGTTCCTCTATTAATTGTTCCCGGGTAAGTACCAAATTTTTTGATTATGGAAAAATTAATTTTTATCACCAATTTTATTATTCCCATGGTTTTTCGGTAAAAAGGGAGCCAAAATGTTTAACTTTCATTTCTGAACCCCCTTTGCGGGGTAATTTCCCTTTATTTACCTTTTTTATTTTAACCAGTGTATTTTTTAATTTTTAACGATTTTCTGATCAAAAATCTTAAAAACGATTCTTTACCCAATTTTTGAAATCGATACCCAGAATACATGGGTATTCTAAATCTTTCAACACATGAAAAAGACCAATTTCTTTTCTGAAATTGTCTGATTAATTTTCTTCCCAACCCCCTTGTTTTCACGCACCCCGTTGTTATTACCTGGGCTCAAGGATTTTTTATTTTTTTTATAGAAAAAAAATTTTCTATATACTTCTTCCGATATAAAAGATTTATCTGCTCCGGTGTCCCATAGCGCTTTCAAAAAAAGTGTTATTTTAAAAAAATAGGCACGTGGGGAAGTTTTTACGGGGGCTATTAAAATTGGGGGAAAGTCTAATTGTCTCTCTTGTCGACACCTCTTGGGGGTTATCTTATTAACCTTTTCAATATTTAATCGTCCCCTTTGCTTCCTATCCCCGGGTTGAAATTTTTTCACTGAACCCTTATTTCTTTCGGTCCCCCTATTTAAAAAATTTTCATTTCGCCCCTTTCCGAAATGAGTAACCCCCGTTGCTGAACCCTTTATCATTATTATTAAACCTTTTTCCCTCGAACCCCCTATTATTTTTTACGGCCTCGTAAAACCTATTTCTGTTATTTGGTCCACTCCTTTTTTCCGAATTCCCCCAGTTTTCTACCATTACTTAAAAAATTAAAGGGATCCTATGCGTATTTTGACCTCGTCTTTCTACATTATGGTTCTTTATAACCCCCCTTTTTAATTTGAAGAATATCTCTTCGGAATTTTCCCGGGCTTCAAAAAATCTTTTTTATTTCCCGACCTTCCCCGTAACCTGTACCTGTGGTTCGAGTCGAACTAAAAAAAATGATCCACTAAACCCCGTTGGGGGAAATTTCCCAATTCTAAACTTCTTATTTTTTGTAAACTTTTAAAAAGAAATCAGTCGCCTCCTGATTTCTTCCCCTTGCTGGGATGCATAAAACTCCGACTGTAGTTCTTTTTTTTTTTGATCGCGGGGAAAAACCTTTCGCTAATTCAGTTTTTAGCCGCGCAAAAAAACCGTGGCTGTATTTTTCACCCCAAAAACGAACCAAATATCGAATAAAACCCAAACTTGGGGCCCCCTTCCCCGAGATGACTTTTTTAAATAAGCCCCTACAGATTACTTGGGATTTCAAGTAACTGAATATTGTTATCGATGCACCCCGATAAACTCAGCAACATTCTCCGACCCCCGAAAAGTACATTTCCCCGGTAGAATTGTATTTCCACCCACATTACCTAACCCAGAATTAAAAAAGTTCGGGCCATTGAGACATAAACCATCCCGGGTGACCATGTCTTACCGGTTTCTGAAGCTAGAGGTGTGGGATTATCAAAAAAGATGGGACATAATTTTAATACAACTTTTTTTTAAGAGTAACTTATAATAATTTAAATTTAATTTTTACAATTATTAATTTGGTGAGAGTCAAGCCCAATTTAAATCACGTATTTAAAATCAGATCACGCAATTAGGGTCCTTATCCCCAATTATCCTTTAAAAAACCTTTTTATCTTTAAATTTCTTATATCTAATATTACCTTTTTTCCCGTTCTGGTCCCTTTACCTAGAGAAAATAATCTATAACTTTATCTATGAAGATTCTTGATCCGCAATGCAGCTAATTTTTGACTTCTTTTTCTTTTGGGTTTGCAAAGATTTCACACTAAGCTTTGTCACGCTATTGATCAGAATGATTTCCCCAATTTCAACCTCTGAGCCTGCTACGCTTTATTATGCTATGATCTCTTTTCCCCCTATCTAGGTTTGCCAACCCCATCCTTTTATAGTTTTTTTTACATGTTACTTTTTTTATCTTCTTGGTATTGGGTTGGGAAAAGGTTTTCCAAACGGGCCGTTTAAAAAACAAAGGGGTTAATGAAAAAAAAAGACGCGAGAGACGTCACAGACCCAATAACATAAAAAAAAAAGACCATTGTCATCAAGTAACATTTATATAAGTAGGAAAAAAAAACAGAATGGAAGGCTGGAGTTCAAGATAAAAAGGGGGTACAACCTGCGACCACGCCAGAAAAAGGATTAGGGGGTCCCGACCGGCCAAAAAGGAGCAAAAGACAAGCCGCTTTGGGAAAAGCCGAAGAGGAGACTACAAGCCCTACATCAGGCAAAATAAGGTAAAACAGAGCAAACTGAGAAATGGGGAGGAGGAGCGAACAGTGATAGCACCTTGGGCCATGGAGGTGCTGGTGGAGACAAACCATAAAAAAACAGGTTGTATTGTTTCATTTTTTTTGTTCTTTTTCCCAAAAAGTGGTCGGAAGAATTATTGCAAAGAAGGAAGTCTCGGGGGGTGTTTAAAAAATTATAATCCAAGCAAAAAGTTGACACTACAATAAGTGTATATTTTTTTTTAACTTTTGACTTGTAAAATTTTTTTTTTTCAATTGATGGGGGAAAAAACTGTAATTGTGCATTTGTTTACTTTCGGTGTATGACTTCGTGAGATGCGACAATTCCTTTTGGTTTTTTGTTTTAATGATTTATTGGAAAAAAGGGTTTTTAATTGTATAAATGTATGTATATATATGTTGTTGTATGGTTCCGTATTAAGATGCATCTAGTTCAGGGAAACGCGGCGTAGCCCGGGCACTAACAATAATATTAAAAGAATGCGCGGCCCCATTGGGGGTTTAAAGGCCTAGATGCGGGGGGATAAGGGAAAATTTGTTGTAATTTAAAAAAAGATATATAATGCATAAAAAATTTTGAAACATACTGGTATTATGTAAATATAGATTTTGGAAAAATAACTTTTAAAAGTTTTCATTTGGGGGGAACCCTTTTAATGTACTAAAGTAGCCTCAACTTGGAGAAGTAAAACCCAGTTCCCCGGGGTCAAAAAATACTTGCTCTTTAAAGCAGAGTTTTGGGTGTATGTACCCAGGAAGGAATGGAAATGACAGATATAAGTGTATAGAAATTTAAGTAGATATTTAAGTAAAGAAATATATAGAGTTAAGTACATGTGTAAAAGTGAGAATATACCATGATTAAAATGCAAAAAATTTTTAAGGTTGGTCTAAAATTTAAAGGGGTAAAAATTTTTTGTGTCGTCAGAGTTCAAAATTAAAGTGGAATATTAAATTTAATTTTTAAAATGAATAATGAAAAATTTAAAAATTTAAATTAAATTTCTGGAAATTATAAGAGTTAAAATGAGGATTCAAGGTTAAAATTTAAATAAAACTTAGAAAAATGAGGGGGATTCCCGAAATAAATTTGGGGACGTAATTTTTTAAAGGGGCAATGGACCCTTGAATAAATTCACGTTTTTCTTCTTTGGGGGGGTTGTGAATTTCACGCGTCCTTTTTTCTAACATAACCTCTGTGTTTTTGACGGCCCCGATTAATGGCAAATCTTTTCCAACCCAAATCCGAAGGAAACGAAGGATACATGCAAATAAGATTTAAACCTTTTAAAAAAAGGGTGGGAAATTTTAGTGAGCAAGATGGCAATTTAGAGAAAGTTCAGTTCAGAGAAGATAGGGAAATTTTTGACTGACGGCTTACCCAGGGAAACACGATACACACTAAACCATTCAACCAAGGTTAAAAACCATTGTACGCCCGCCCAGAGAAATATCCGAAGTGGATTGGGCGTTCCGTAGGAAACGAGGTAGGAAGATTTTATTCTGAACGCGAAATATTTTTGAGATTGGGGAGTAGTCGGATATAGTATAATTATATTGATGTGATCTTTAAATTTCGCTGATCTGTGTTACTCATCAGTGTTTTTGGGTTTTTTCTCACCCCTTTAAAATAAGTTTGTTCGATATCTGGGAATTTGTTTAAAATTTTAATAAAAATCAAAATTAAGAATTCTAAAATGTCTCATCATTTCGAGAATCCCACACCCTTTAAATTACGCTGAAAACCCCCACGACCTTTGGGCTACGAAGATCGACCATGTCGCAATTTTAAATAGTTTAAAGTAAGTAGATCTATACCACCTGTCATTAAATTGGTAAATCTGCAAAAATCAATATTGGGTAAGGGGGGCTACCCCAAACCGAAAACATGGCATGGGGTCTATGAAAAAAAAAAGTTTGGGAAATTATTCGGTTTACTTTTCCACCAAAATGACAAACATTGAGTTTTCCGGTGTAGTTTCCCCCCTCAGAAAAAGGTTTGCAAAGGACGTCACAGTTGTACAAGGGTAAAAGTAATGCAGTTTTTTTTTTATTTTAGGGGTGGGGTTAAAACAGTGGTAAATTTTGACCATGGAAGAGTTCTTATTTCTGTACAAAGATCAGTGGTGAAATGTTTTCAACTCTTAAAAAATTTCATGATGTAAATTTAATGTTATTTACTCATTGATAATATTAATTTTTGATCCATTTCTCACCACGCATGTACAGTGAGCCACAAAAGTGTTCGTCCTTGAATTTCCAATAAAATTTAAGTTTTTGACAAAAAAATTTAAAAATATATTGGAATCGTAATTTTAATGATATCTACAACTTGTTCTTAATGGATTGACATAATCAATTTTTTTAAAATAGTATAACCATTTTTTAAAAAAAATTAATAATCAAAAACCTACTAAAAACTTACGCCACAAAAGTCTTCGTACACTTAAGAAAAATCTCAACATAGCTTTAAATATTGTATTTCTTTTTTTTAATTTAGTATTCAGTAGGATATCTTTTAGAGTCCACAACAACTTTTATGATGCAGAGAAAGAAACTGTTTAATTTTTTCTGAATAAAGGATTTTTAAAGGAAGAATAAGAGGATTTAAAGCAATGGAAAGTTAAATTTCACGTTTTAATCTGTTGTATTAAATGAACAAACAGTATGATAAATTTTACTTTTATACGACAGAACAGGGATTGGGAACCTATTTCACGCGTGCCACAATTCTCAGTAGCCCTCTTCACTACTCGAGAAATGTGTCAATTTTGGGACGATGAAAGTTGATAAATTTGTAATGGACCTTATTTGACAAAGATCTCCAGAATTATGGAAAACTACGAAATTTCGAAAAAATCGGAAAGATAACTGCAAAGATAAATGTATATCTATTTTGTAAATTATTGAATGCAAAGTAGAGATTTAATAGTTTAAAAGAGAAAATTAGCACCTGCTCTCCGCTTTTTTGGTTCTACTTATCTAGCAAGTAAAAAGTAAAGTACATTTTTAAAAAAAAATTTTTTTTGTGCTGATGTTTTACAGTTTATTTTTTTCGAATCTAAGGCCCTCAATTCTAAGCTGCACACCAAATTTCAACAAGTTTTTTTGAAAAAAGAAAAAAAGTGTAAAAGGGGTTTTTCTATATCAAATTTTAGTTAAAATAAATTTAAAATGAGAACTAATAAGAAGTGAATAATTATTTATTTTATCAGCGTTATCAACTTTAAATTACATACATGCCCCCCTATTTCCAAATACCCCAACCAACAAATTTTTTTCCCCTTTTACTCTAAGCCCACCCATTTTCAGTGTTAACATTGGAAAAAGTGCAGCTAAGATTCGAGTAAATACGGGAACCTCCGTTTTTAAATTTAAACATTCACTAATAAAAACCCCTTTTGTAAATGATTTCGATCTGTGTTTGGAAAAAGGATATTATATAACTAGTTTTACGGCAGTTGTTTTGTCTTCAACAAATTGAGGTGGCTGGGTAGCCTGGCGTTCAAAACGAACTAGCCATGATTTTGAGCCTTGCACCCCAAAGCCGATGCACATTAAATAAGTCGAGGCCCCCAAACGCCCCCAAAAAGGTGT
>BMAV01000045.1:61504-133338 GCA_019973955.1 Trichonephila inaurata madagascariensis | reverse complement strand
TTTTAAGTGTCTAATGCAGTGCTTCTCAAACTTTCAATACTGGCGACCCACTTTTCAATCATAATTTTTATCGCGCCCTTAAGCTACAAAACGATCTTAATTATAAATCATACAAATTAATAAAATAAGTATATTAAATTTTATGTATGTAACTTTTAAGTAATATATATATTTTTTCTCGAATTTTTAAATTGAATAAATTGTACACTGGTGTGCAAAACTTAAGCAAGAGGTGGGTTTATTGCCATAACTTCACGAAAAATCATCTGAGAGACGTGAAATTCTGAAATGAGGGAGAGTATTATGTACGTAAGGGATGACGAAAGCATCGGTGCTGAAAAAGGAATACAACGCACGGTATGGAATCAAACAAAAACAAGCTTTATTGAACGCATAGTATCGTGACTCATGATTGTCTATCCAACAGGAAGAACAACAAGCAGTTGTTCCTTAATATGGTATATTCCCTCCCTTTACTACAATGGTTGCTTCGCATCGTCTCTGCATACTCAGAACCAGCTGGTGCAACATTTCTTGAGGTAGGAGTGCCCATTCTTCAATCAACATCTGTTTGAGTTGTTGGTTGTTCTCCGGATGATGTAAGCGTGTGGCAATACATCTCCCTAAAGCATCCCACACATGTTCGATGGGATTTAAATCTGGGGAGCACGCTGGCCAATCCATTTGAGTGATATCTTCCCTTTCCAGCAGCTCCTCAGCGGCAAGAGTGCGATGTGGCCGTGCATTGTCATCCATAAAAAGGAAGTCTGGCCAATGGCACCTCGGAAAAGACGCACACGGGGAAGCAGTACCTCCTCACAATAGCGATCCCCGGTTACAGACCCTCTGTCGAAAATGTGAAGCTCAGTTCCGCCGTTCAGCATAATACCAACCCAGACAAGAACTCCAGGACCACCGTAACGATGTCTTTCCTTGATGTTACTGGGATAAAACCGGGTCCCGATCTCTCTCCAAATCAAAACTCGTTGAGAATCACTTCTGGTACTGAACCGACTCTCATCCGTAAAGAGGACACGACTTCATTAATCAGTTGTCCAGTTTTTGTGCTCTCTGGCCCACTGTAAACGGTGGCTTCGGTGGCCAACTTTCAACGGGAGGCAGCGTTCAGGACGGCGGGCGAACAGGCCCCTTTGTGAAGGCGTCTGGCCACAGTAAACCGCGACACTTGTCGACCCGTTGATGTACAGAGTTTCTGAGCAATAGCGCTTGCTGACTGCTTTTGACCTCTTTTCGCCTGCAGGATAACATATCGGTCATCCCCTGCATTTGTCGTCCTCGGGCGGCCACCACCAACCTTTCTAACAGCTGTACCTGTGGTTTGGAACGCTTTCCAAGCGCGCGAAACGACACTTTGTTGATTCTGAACTCTGCAGCTATACTGGTGACAGTACGCCGCTCTTCCAGCTTTCCGATCATTCTTCCACGTGTGAAGTCGTCCAGGTGATTTCTTCTAGCCATATTTCACGAATTGACTTGCAGTGAATATGTTAAATTGCGTCTCCGTCCTTCATTATATTCTACTGTTGAGCAGCGCGCCGACATCACGCGTTTTGCGTGCGCTCACATCGCTTCTGACGTTTTGTTCCTGATATTTGCATACGCATGACGTTTCTACTGACTTACGTGTCCCTGTACTGATCTCCAGACCTCCTTTTCTGCAATTTCATGGCTGTCTGCTAAATTTTTACATTGTTGCTTAAGATTTGCACACCAGTGTAAAATACGGTGGCTATTTTCAAGACAAAATATAGGTCTCAGCCAAATGTAGAAAATGTACTCAGAGTGTCAATTTCTAATCGTAAAACTTCCATTGAAGTCGCTAATACTTATTAAACTTGCTCTTAATTTAGTATTAATAAATTAGTTATAAAATACCTTATACAGCACTGATTCATTAAAAGTATACTGTCTGAAGTACCCGCTCTTCGAACAAGCTCATTTTTTAAAAATTTAAAACATTCTTGATTAATAGCTGAATTGTCAGGAGAGTAAACCCATAAGCGCGACAATGCTTACGAAAATGTAAAATGATATTTTAAAATGAATGCTCATATTATAATTAGTTTTAAGCGAACTTTTTAATTTTAAGCCTTACAGAATTAGCATTTAGAACTAATGTTAAACAATGGAAAATAATATAAAATTCCAATGAAGAATAATAGTGTTATATTTTTAATATTTAAAGCTAGAAGACTTCAAAATGTTTTATCCCGGTGGAAGACACACACTCGATACTAGCGTTAATGGTCACGTGGGGTGATTGAGTCACCCCAATCCTTTTTTTTTATAATTATTTTACTGTACACGATACAAATCGTGATTCCAGTGAATACTTTAATTAAGAGAAAGTAAACTTACCTACTTTCCAGGACTTTTCAATTTTTCTTTGGTAACAAATAAACAGTTGTGCCAGAATGAACGATTTTGTGATCTGTGTGTCTCGCGCGACCACTTCCGTGTTAAAAGTGTATTCATTATGATAATATTTATTTTACTGCTAAAAAAATTGCGTAAAACGTTTTTCATTATTCTTTATATGTTTGAGAATACTCATAAAAATAAGTCTTGGCCAAGTATTCCTTCAAAGAGCTCTCCGTGGTTTTCCAAATATCATAAAACTCTTTTGCACAGAAAAAAGCGCAACAGAGAAATACATTACTTACAACTTCCCTAAATGAGAAACAAACACATAAGAGAGGGGTCGTAACTAACTGTACCAATAACTAAGAAGGTCAAACAGATTATCAGCAAAAAGAGATTACAGCTATAATGTGCAGTATTTCAAAAATAATCACAGTGATGAATTTTTTATGTTTCAAAATTTTTTCAATTCTGGGTCTGGGGTTTGTTTTTTTCTCTGAAAGAGCAGTAAAAATCACTCTTCATGAGATAACACCAAATCAAAGTTTTTTTATTTAAGGATAGCTAATTTGGTATTGAAGAAGTTTTTATTTTTGAGAGAGATGACTTATATCGCCTATAAATTATATCAGAATAAATGTGCATTTTTTATTATGTCTGAAAGTATTTTGTTTTAATTCATTCCAGTAAATGAATTATTTTTAAATCTTTTATTTTCTATATGCTCGCCCCCCTCGTAGGGTATCGCGCCCCCAGGGGGCGCGCCCCACAGTTTGAGAAACACTGGTCTAATGATAACTGGAATGCTGAATGTGCATTTTGTTCACCATTTCACAGTGGCCGCAATGTCTGAGGATGCAGTTGCCAATGCAATGTTCTGTTGATCGTATTTTTGTAAGGCTACGCCTGAAAGCTTAGTAGCTATAGGGAATAAAAATATAGATACGGCACTCGAATACAAAGCCATTTGACCTCATTCCGGCAATGTCCGGAAAAATTAAGAGAATTCCTTAAATCCTAGTCCAGATTCTCATTCCCCATCCCGAGACGCACATGGTACCTTAGGACTGCGATAGCCCAGTGGTCAAGGTCTCGGATCATGACAGGCATGTCATGAGTTCGAGCTCAGTACCTCTAAAGACCCGCTGTGTAGGGCAGAGATGCAAGTTAAATCTGTCGAGAGCTGAAACGTCCCCCGTTGGTGTGGTAACTATGAGAGTGGGGGTGACAGCTCAGGTGTCGTTCACGTCACTTGATCATGGTTCAAAATTTCGTGGTCCGTCGCCAAAAGCCCTCGTGTAGCTGAACAGTGCGATATTAATATTCACTCACTCAATCACACCTTGTGCCTTCTTTGGCGCCTCTGCTCCTGTAAGTTCTGGCCCTGATGGAGAGGCAGTGCTATTTTCCGGCATTATCCGGCAAAGTTACTGGAGTTTCTAAAGTCCGATTTCAGATTCTTGTATTCCATCCAGAAAAACGCAGGAGCGTACACTCCATGAGTTTTAAGGTAAGCCCCTGCCATGGTTCTCTTAAAATGCCGTCGTCTGGGCATTTAACACAGTAACGGGAATTTCTCGAATTGGATTCAATATTCGGATCGGCCTTCTCAAAATACGTCAGGTACTCACTTTTTGTGTCTCTACGTTTGTAAGTTAAACTGACTCAGCTGTCCAAGAATATTAAGGCTTTTCGGCATTAGTCAGTCAAGTTATCGGAACTCCTAAATTCCCCGATTTCAGATTCTCCTTCCCCGCTCCGAAACACACATTGGACTGAATTTCGGTGCCCTAGCACGTGCAAAGTCAACCACTAGGTGGAAAGAAAATTCGTAAGACTCGAACGCGAAACCATTCCACCTAATTTCGGCAATATCCTGCCAATTTATGCAAGTTTCTGAATTCTGATTTCGGATTCTCGTTTCTCATTCCTAGATGCAACCAGGGTCTACTTTCGGCTCTCCTGAGCCTACAAATTCAGTCGCTGGAAAGGGGTATTAGGATCGTCTGGCATTATCCGCAAAGTTACTCGAGTTTCTAATATCTGATTTCAGATTCTCATTCACGATCCTGAATATTACCAGAAAAGTACTTTTCCTGCTCCAAGAATTTGAGAAAAGCCCCTGTCATGGTCCGCGTAATGGGCAGTTGTCCAAAATTATCCTGCAAAGTTGAGACAATTCCTCATATCAAATATCAGATTCAGATTGCCCATCTCAAAATTACGCCAGGAAACAAGTTTTCACGCTCCAAGGCTTTTAAGGTAAGCGCCTGCCAAAGTGTGTCTAAAATACGGTCGAACGGCATTATCCGGCAAAGTTCAATATAAAATTTGGATTCCACATCCCGAAATACATCAGGGACTTATTTTTCATGCCCCTTGGTCTACAAAATCAGCTTCAGCAGGCACACACGCTTTCCGACATTTTGCGAAATTTCCCGTTTCCCGGATTCTACGCATTTCTGGCAATGAAAAAATAATGACGCCAAAAATTGAGATAAAAACAATCCTATATTTTAAGTTGGACGAACTGACACACAATATGCGAAATTATGTTAAGATCGGTTGAGCAATTTCGGAGTCCATCGTGGACAAACACTGTGACATGGGATTTTTATAGGAAGGTTGGGGCAAAAGTCATGGCAACTGTTTTTTTTTCTTGAAGATACCAGTCCGGTTGGAAAATGTGACTTATACAGACGAAAGGACAAGGTGTTAACTACATGTTTGGACAATGAATAGCACTGAAATGTCGCAACACACTAATTTGTTACGGTATTATATATATATACAGGGCAATATTGATTTCACGGTGCAAAAGAATGACAACACAGTATAGAGTACACCCACCGTGCTACTGTACGGTATGGTAAGGCATTATTTCCAAGGGCTTCCACTAATTCACTGTGTTATTCCATCGCACTTTTCCCTCGGAGAACGGCTATTTTGATGTAAGAACGCTGCTCAACATGGGTTACTTCTATCACGCGACACTCACCAACTGACTGATTTCACAGCCCTCGCTGCACTATCCAGCTATCGCAGAGCCATCTGTTCTTTTGTATACACACTATGCTCTACAGAACTTCCACACGACACGTATACGTTTGTGGTCCATTCAAATAAATAGAAGAAAAAAATAGTTGCCATGACTTACGCCCCAATCCTCGTATATGAATATTAAAAAATATCACACAAAAATAAAATCGCATAAAAAAGAACCGCATAAAAACGTGTTCTACTGGATATGCTATGTAATATATATTTAATAATAACATTATCGTCAAGTTTTTAAGAGTTACCATTTAATTTTCATGAAGATATGCCGAAACGTTTAAAAAATGAACATTAAGAGGTGTTATTTCTAATTAAAAAAAAATGAAAAATCAGTCTTTTATTTAATGTGTGATTTTTTTTAAATTCATCTAATTTCTACTACGACAGATTCATTATGACTACTTATAGATACATAAGAGAGAGTTATGTTAGAGATGAGAGAAGTTTCAATCAATAATGCTTAATAAAAAACATTGGTCAGACTTCATTTGTGATAGTTAATAATAACCATTTTATATATATATATATATATATATATATATATATATATATATATATGGTTAATGGACATTACGTATCACTTTTAAAAAAAGAGGCGTTTTTTGCATAATTGACTGATTATGATTAATTATAATATAGATTGGAGAATTTCCTTTCAGGTAGGTGCTTTTACTTCTGACATAGTGAATTGTAATACGTGGCAGTTAATATGACCAGTGTTATATAATTTCTCCTTTCCTCAATGTATTAAAATTACTTTCCCAAATTATTATTACACGGGTAGAACTTCAATGCATTGAACTTTAATTGTGTTAAATACATCCGAATTTTTGAAGATTATTTTTCCCGTATATATCAATATGTAATAAAATTTTAAAGATACTTATTGAAATCTAAAAAAAAGCTAAATTCAAAGGAATTACGAACTACTTTGTTCGAATATTTGCAATATGTTTAAAAAGTTAACGAAACCATATAAAAATATGCATCAACAAATGATACTGATTTAGTTTTGACCGAAATCTCAAATTTTGAAACACATGTTTTTACAAATGTTAATGTCGAATTGGATTGTTCTTTAACGTTTACAAATAATTTATACCTCAATATATAATTTAGTATATAAAATTACCTTTCTCTCAGTGACATTATAAAGCATATAATTATTATACAGGGAATTTTTCCACATTCAATACACAAACATGCCTAAATTTTATAAAAATAATTTAAAATAATAATAAGTTAGTCTATGCAATGCTTGCAGAAAATAGTTTTTCATATTTAAGGTATATTTCTTAAAGAAAAATAACAATAAATTTTTGTTTGTAAATAAAAAAAAATTATCCTTTAAGTCAATGTTTCTCAAACTGTGGGGTGCCTCTGAAATAAGTAAATCATTCGCAAACACTGCGAATGTCATTTTATAACAATCCAAAGCCTTCGAATAATTTTATGGTTAACAGTTCACAGAAAAGATCGTTCTTCAGAAAGACGTATATATACGTCCTGGCCAAATAACGCACTAGCTTCATGAGACGTTTTAGTCGTATTGTAGGTTTAGCGTTAAAGTATAGTATTTTTTTAATTTAATACATTATTTGACCCATTGTATACATGGAGGTGGGGGTGATGAAAATTATGATTGAATATTGGCTCGCAAATATAGAAAGTTTGAGAAGCACTGCTTTAAGTATTTCCTTTAATCAATCGCATTTTTTCTCAAAGAATATTTTCCAATCGTATAACTTCTTATAACATTTATTGTCATACTCGGAGTATTAACTACAGTTCATTAATTCATCATATTACATGAACTTATTTATGATCTTATAAATGAACATCTTAATCCAAATAAATCATTTACTGTACAAACTATACTGCATCAAGATGCAGAGACTAATGAACTAAATTTAAAGAAAAGAAAATAATTATAGAAACGAAAATACATAATGTAGTTGAAAAACTAATTTAGTTAAAAAGGAATACAAAAGTTGCTTAAAAATTCACTTGAATTCAGAATGTAGATGAGAAAACATGTCACGTACTTTTCGCATTTTCTTCATTTTTCCTAAGACTTCAGTATGGAATTGTGAAAGATTTTAATGATTCAAAAACATTTAATTTTTTTTTTATATTTACGTAATGATGAACTAAGGTTTTAAATTTTAATGTTCCTTAATAAGAGTATTGTGAATCTCTTTTTTTTATATTTCATAAAATGCTACATCTGTATTCATTTGATTTAATTTGTTTTTACATTTCATTATTTTCATGTTACTTTAAGTATGTAAATAATATTAAGGTTAGGAATGAATAATACACCGAAAAATTTTGAATAATTTTAAAATTCATGATTTATTTTTAGTTTATTTTAGTGATGAAAGGAAGAAAAGTTTCTGCATTTTCAAACTTTACTCGATAAAACAAAATCTTTATTTCTTTTGAAAATTAAAAAAAAAAAAATGCATTTTCAATATAGTTGTAATTTTAGAATACTTACTCTATGAACTTCTTAATGCTTTATTTTTATTTTTTTTCTAATTAGAAGATCTGCTGTTTTAATTAATTATGAGAATACCTTAAGTGGAAATGCTAGTGTGATTTGAAAGCTTGTGACGTCTCTCGCGTCCTTCTGCTAACATAACTCCTATGTTCTTTGACGGCCACGATTAATGGCAAAACCTTTCCAACCCAATACCAAGAAGATAAACAAATATAATATGTAAATGAGATATACTTTAAAAGGGATAAGAAACTTTTGATGATAAAGGCGGCAAGTTTAGAATGTAGCTTAGTGTGGAATCTTTCAGATCAAGAGTTAGTTGTCCTATAGCTTTGGAAGAAATAGAAGTTCATTATAAAAGTTGGAAACCTCGCATATTCAATTTACATTATAGATATCACTCAATCACTGAAGGAAGAAGATCTGCAAAAGGTAATATTTTGGTATAGGAAGTTAGATGAATCGGTTTTATTTATTATAATTAAGATAAATATTTCTAGTTGCGTGATCTGACTTGAATACAAAAGGTTTAGTGGTGTTAACTCTCACTTTAAAGAAAGTTGTCAATTAAATTAATTAATATAAGTTATTCTTAATAAAAGTTGTATTAAGAACCAAGATGTCTCATCATTTGATAATCCCACACCTCTAGCTTACGCGGATACGGAACGACATAGTCATCACAGGATGGCTATGTCGCAATAACACCGAACGTGTATAATTCTGGGTTAGGTAATGTAGGTGGAGGTACCGTACTACCACCTGAAATGTATTTTCAGGGTCGAGAGAACGTGCAGAGTTTGTATCGAAACAATGAGAATAACATACAGTTACTATTGAAATCCCAAATCTGTCGTATTATACCAAAAAGTCATCTCAGGGAAGGGCTCAAGATTGGTACTCTCGATATTTGGATCGGTGTTGGTACAAAATGCAGCCACGGATTTCGCGCAGCTCAAGGCTGAATTAGCGAAAGCTTTTCCATGATCCGAAATAAGAAAAGAACTACAAGCACAATTTTACGCGTCCCAGCAGGGAAGAAATCAGAACCTACTGATTTCGTTTTATAATTGATAAAATAGAGAAGTTTAGAATTAGGAATGTCTCAAGCGAGTTGGTGGATCATATTTTTAGTTCGACTCGAACCACAAATCAAGATTATGTGGAAGTGCGCAATCCACAAAACACGGTACAACTTTTGAAGTCTTGGCTAAATTCGAAGAGAGATATTCTTGCAAATTAAAAGGGGTTCTGGGGCGTGATACAGAAAGACGAGGTCAAAAATGCGCATAGGATTGCCTAATTTTGATGCTAATGAGTAGAAACTGGAGGAATTCTGAAGTAGGACATCAGACCAAATAACAGTAGAAATAATTTTATGAGAATAGCCGTCAAAGTAATAGAGGGGTTCGAGAGAGGGAATAGATTTCAGAATAATGATCAGAGATTCAACAACAGGGTTACTTTCATTTCGAAATGAGCGAAATGATAATTTCAATAGAGACCGTAGAAATAGAGGGTTCGAGTGAAAATTTCAAGTCGAGGGCGATAGGACGCAAAGGGACGATTAAATATTGTAAAGGTTAAGAATCAACCTCAAGGGGTGTCGACAAGAAGAGACAATTAGGCTTTCTCCGATATGTATATCACCGTAGAACTTCCCCGTTCCTATTTTATTAAGTAACACATTTTTGAAGCGCTATGGGACACCGGAGCAGATAAATCATTTATATCGGAAGAAGTATATAGAAAATGTTTTTTATAGTAGAATTAAAAAATCGCGAGCCCAGGTAATAACAGCTGGGTGCGAAATGCCAAAACATGGGGATCGTAGAATTGAATATTCGCATCGAACAATTCGAAAGAAATTGGTCATTTCATGTGTTGAGCGGATTTAAATTACCCATGTATTCTCGGTATTGATTATAAATTGGGTCAAAGATAGTATTAGATTTTGATCAAAAAATCGTTGAAAATTCAGATTCTCAAATAAATGAATTGGTTGAACCAATTAAAGAAGAAAAAAGAAGTTGAGATAAGATTTATCAGACAGGGAGTATTGGGTGAGGTAGAAAAACAAAACGGCAAAATTTGTTTGAAGTAGTTTTAAAGGTTATTTTCAGACAAACCAGGTCTTACTCATGTTTTATACCATGAAATTTGACACGAGAATAACCCACCAGTAACTTCAAAGGCCATATAGGTATGACCGGACTAAGCAAGCAATAATAGATTTTCACATACAAAAATGTTACAGAGAGCTTGATTGTTCCAATTCAATCCCCATACGCGTCACCTGTTGTGTTATGCAAAAGGAAAATAATGGGTTACCACCGGATAATCCGGAAGCATATAGATTTGCAGTAGACTATAGAAAAGTGGAATTCGTCACAAAGTATCCCGCGATACCCTTTACCGTTAATAGATGATTTATTAACGAACATCCCACTATACAGCAATAATGTCATCTCTTGATCCTAGAGTGGGTACTTTTCAAATGGCAGTAAACCCCAGTGATATTGTTAAGACCCGCATTTGTAGTAAAAGTGGCACTTATGCTTTCAAGCGGATGCCATTCATTTGGTTTATCAGGAGTAGCTCCCATTTCAAAAGGCAATTGACATAATCCTAAAAACCGGTGATAGGGGAAATTTGTGAATGTGTATATGGATGATGTGATTATCTCATCTCCATCATTCACTCACCATGTTAGTTTTATTTGAGGGAAGTTTTTTCGTTGTTAAAGGATGCAGGATTGACATTAAATAAGGGAAAAGTGTAATAAATTTGGGTTGGATGAATTGAAATATTTAGGATTAATTATTAGTAAAGAAGAATTAAAACGGATGAACCAAGGTTAAGAGCTATACAAGAGATGAAACCGCCCGTAACTCAAAAAGAGGTGTCAAGTTTTTTAGGTATGTCCCAATGGTACACTTGAAATTTATTAAAATTATGCGGATCTTTTGTGAGCACCACTTTATAATCTTAAACGAAAATTTAAAAATTTGATACCGGTCTAATGAAGCACAAAAAGGCATTCGAAATCAAAAGAGGCGGTAACAAAAGCGCCAGCGGTTTTAAAATTACCAAACTTTCAGGGTATAAATTCAGCAGGTTATTTACAGATGCAAGTTCGATCGGTTTAGGAGCAGTACTTAATCAACAAAACAGACCTGTATTATTTGCGTCGTACACTGAACAACAGAGAGGAATTATACGGTAACCGAAAGAATGTCTAGCAGTACAGTATGGGCGTTAGTTTCAAATTCAGAACATATTTAGGAATATTGCCCATTAAAGTAATAACGGATCACGCGGCCTTAACACGCCTAACACATGGCAAAAATTTGTCGAGTAGGATGATTAGATGGGCACTCAAATTAGCAGAATTCAATATAGAATGGGAACATAGACCGGGAACTCAAAATGCAGTGGCTGACATTCTTTCAAAGAAGTCAAGTGGAAAGTATAGTGGAGATAAAGAGTGGTATTGCCATAATCAAGGATTTAGTACTTACTTCGCGCGAACAATTAATAACAGAACGAAAAATGACAGGAGTAGGTCATATCTATAGATATTTAGAAACCGGAAGATAACTCGGTTAATGCAACGATATGTGAGAATTGGTCCCACGATTTCCGTTTAATTGAAGGATTGTTATTTTATTCGAAACACGCAACGTCCATTAGGTGAAATGCGTGTACTTCACATTCAAAATTTCTAAGGAATGAAATAATGAGAGGGGAATTGAATGACAAATCAATTGCTGGACACTTAGGCAGATTTAAACGTATCATAAAATTCGGGACGTTTCGGGGATTTCCGTACATGAAAATTCACTGATCAATATGTCTCTACATACCATATGTGCCAAGTTATGTAACTATAAAACGCGTTACCAGCTGGTCAGTTAAATCAATTATATAGAGTATCCAAATGAGATAGTGACGTTAGATTTGTTAGGCCCGTATCCTATATCGAGAATAATAAGACGTAACCGCTATATTTTATTAATAACCGATCATTTCAGCAAATGGGCTGAAATTATACCCTCTTAGACACTCATCTCGTATAATAGCGGATATTTTTTTTGACAACTTTTATATCGCGTTATGGAATCAATAAAATTAATAGTGATAATGGTCCCAATTTATATCCGAAATTTTTGAGCACTTAAGTGAAAGATTAGGCATAAGGCATGTGAAGACTTTGTTGCATATTGACCACAAGCAAATCGGACTGAAAAGTAATCGAGATATAGTGCAAATGATTTGCAAATTATGTTAATGATCAACGTGGGGATCAATTCTTGCATTGATTTGCTTACGCTATTCGTACGGCGGTGAATGAAACAACAGGAAAATCACCTGCTGAGATTATTTTTAAGGTCGAAATTGATTACACCATTTTCAAAAACTAGTTATGATCTCGGAAAGTTCAAATTCAAAATTCAAATATCGAAAAAAGCTTAAGGAAGCTAGACTAAGTACGAAAATTAAACAGGAAAGGTGGGAAAGATATTATAATAGACGTAGAAAAAGACATAAAAATAAAGGTAAATGATTGGGTCTTATTAAGAAACACACCCTGTAAAAGTTCAGCAGCCAACAAAGTATGTGCTAAAATTTAAACAAAATTTACAGGACCTTGCTAGAGGTATTAGAAGTTAAAAATTACAATAATATTGTAATATGGAAATCAGGGAAAAAGATTAACGGTTAACGTAGATCAAATAAGGAATATATCGTCATAGGAAATGTGACGAGGTCGAATTAGGAACAGGTATCCCAAATAGTATAAAGATCAAGTCAGGAAACTCGTACTTCTGAAAAATTACATCAAGGTTAAATGAGTCACAATATGGGAAGAAAAATCAGCGGTGAAACGTAAAGTTAGAGCCAAAAAGGTTGGTCGCCAATCAAATCAATATAAAAAATACAGAGAGGACCCATAAACGCAAATCACTGGTCAGATCAGCTTCCTAGTTCATTTGGGAGTGAAAGTAAAGCAAGGACAAGGTATAATAGGGAATTTATTAAAAGATCCACTTGGGAGTATCAGGCAAGTGGACCACAAAGAAATTAGCAGAGAAGGGACACAATAATAAAAGAACTTTTCATCAGTACTATTTCTAAAAGTAGAAAAGAAGAACAGAAAGAGAATCAACTGAAGTTCTAGATGGGGAAACCAAGTATAATCTGAAGCCACGCCGGAGAACAGAACAGGAATACCGACCAGCCAAAGGAGACAACAGGGGAAATCGAAAGGGGCGACAAGGAAGTTACAAACCCTACAACCAAGCAAAACAAGAAATTCCAGTGCAACCGAGGAAGAAAAGTGGTAGCACCTCATCGTTGGACAATAATTGGGAGAACACATATAAAAATCAGGTTGTATTGTTTCATTTTTATGATCTTCCAACAGGTAGGTCGGAAGAATTATTGCAAAGAAAAGAAAGTCTCGGGCGGTGCTTAAAAGTTATAAACCAAGCAAAAAGTCAAACACTACAATGAGTGTTTATTTATTTTGGAACTTTTGACTTGTTAAAATTTTTCTGGAGAAAACATTTGTAGTGCATTTGTTTGCTTCGATGTATGACTTCGTGAGATGCGAAATTCCTTTGGTTATTTGTTATAATAGTTTACTGAAAAATGTTTGTAATTGTATAATAATAATATATATATATATATATGTTGTTGTATTGTTACGTATTAGCGGGGCATCTGGTTCGGGGAAACGCGGCGTAGTCAGGGCACATAACAATAATAATAACGGCGCTGCGCGGCTCATTGGGAATTTTAGGAACCAAAAGATGTGGGGATGGAGATTGAAAATTTATTGTGATATACAAATAATATATAATGAATAAAATTGTGAAATTAATTGATATTATGTAAACATAAATTGGAAACAATGACTCGAAAGTTTTTCATTCGGAGACAGACCCTGAAAATTATCAGAAATACTTCAACAAGGAAATGGAGCGGAAACTCCAGCTCCATAGGCAGTAACGAATAAGATGCAGGGGTGGGTCGCGCGCACCCAGAATTTTTTAGAAAATTTAAGTGTATAGTTATTTTAAGTGATTGTATGTTAAGAAAGTGTGAGGTAGGGCATGAATTAAACAGTAGTATTAATGTTGGCTAGTTATTTAGATACAAACAGCAATACGCGAGTTTAAATTTAAATTGAATATTAAATTTAAATTCTAGATGAGTAATGAAAATTAAAGTCAAAGATAAATGATGGAAATTATAAAAAGTTAAAATGAGGATTTAAGATTAAAATTTAAATAATAAAACTCAGAAAGCGAAGAAATTTCAGAAATAGAGATTTAGACACGTAATTTATTAAGGGCATTGAGAACCCATAAGTAAATCACGTTTTTTCTTCTTGGAGGTTGTGACGTCTCTCGCGTCCTTCTGCTAGCTTAACTCCTATGTTCTTTGACGGCCACGATTAATGGCAAAACCTTTCAACCCAATACCAAGAAGATGACGATATAATATGTAAATGAGATATACTTTCAAGGATAGAAAGCGATGATAAAGGCGGCAAGTTTAGAGATAGCTTGGTGTGGAATCTTTTCAGATCAAGGGGTTGAGTTGTCTATAGCTTTGGAAGAAATAGAAGTTCATTATAAAGAAGTTTGGAAACCTCGCATATTCAATTACATTATAGACATCACTTTCCAATCACTGAAGGAAGGAGATCTGCAAAAGGTAATATTTTGGTATAGGAAGTTAAGGTGAATCGGTTTGTTTATAATTAAGATAAATGTTCTAGTTGCGTGATCTGACTTGAATACAAGGTTTAATTGGGTTTTAACTCTCACTTTAAAGAAAGTTGTCCGGTAGAATTAAGTAATATAAGTTATTCTTAATAAAAGTTGTGTAAAGAGCCAAGATGTCTCATCATTTTGATAATCCCACACCTCCCTAGCTTACGCCCGGATACGGAACGACATAGTCATCACAGGATGGCTATGTCGCAAGCTAATGTTTTTAATTATTAAAAATAAACGTTCTCTATTTCTAACCTGTCAAAATTTTTATGTTTTCTCTGTACTTTTAAAATCTAAGTGAAGAAAGAAAACACTTTGGAAAACAAAAGTCGAGAATACCATTTTTTTAACCATTTTAACAATATAATTGACACACCAACATTTTACTTAAAGGCACCTTACCCAAAATTTAAGAATAGTACCCAGAATTTACCCAGGTAATTATACTAATTACCTGGGTATTTAAGTATTTTCTCAACTCTAAGCCACAACAATGTTAATCTGTTAAAAAACTTTTTCACATCGCATGATACCCAGTAAATTTATTATACACTATCTTTTTCCCTTGATATGATATACGCGCGACATTTTTAAACTTCCCAGAGGAAGAATTTAGTGTAATGCAACTAATTCTTAGTTTGAATTTCAAAAACATTCGGGGGACATTTTAAAGGACTTTGTAAATCTGAACCTTGATCAAGTGGTAAGGATCACACCTGAGGTATTACATCATTTTCCGGTCTTCCACACCACGCCAAGTGTGGACTTCAATCCTCGAAAGATTTAATATGCATTAAAACTGATGGGGTTTTAGTGGAATCAAGACTCGAACACATGATTCCTCTGCACCAATACTCGTCGCAAACTCGCCAATTTAACCACTCAGCTATTATCTTCAGTTTATCATTATAATTAATTAGTTATTTACTCAATGCAGTATCTTATTAAAATAATGAAAGTGTATTATTTTAAAAAGGAAAATGATGAACTTATACAAAAAAAAGATATTCCACTCATTTATATAGTTTTTCTATTATGTCGCCAAGTTCTTTTTTTTTTAATAAAAAAATCCCAAAAATAAATTTATATCATTTAATTAAGAGTGACATGCCAAAGAAAGTTAAAAAGAAAAACGAATTCTGTTTAAAGCAAAAGTTCTGATACATTTCGGAAAAAATAATTCCATTTGGAAAAGTAATTATTTTGGAGCTAAAGTTTCGTTTTAAATGTTTTTTTTTAAAAAAATTATCTCACAGTTAATGACTTCAAACATTTCTTATATTTAAAGGACTTTTTATGAGGATTGACTTTTTTATAAAGCAATTATCTCTCGTATCGGTCAATTTAAGTCAAACGATTGTAATGCAGTATTTCAAATAAAAAAGAATGTTTCTGAAAGGAAAATTAATTTGGTTGCGATTGAACTGTTCATTTATTTTCTCGTTATAAGTGTTAATATTTTTTTTTTTTTTTTTGCAATCTACCTTTTTTTCTTAAACAATTTCAGGGATAAACTCTTTGGATTTATAATTGTTTTTAACATTTTTCTCATTATTTAAAATGTAACATGTGCATTCTGAATAATTGAATGGGATATTTGAAAACCTTTTTATGTTTTCAAAAAAAGAAGGGGATTGGGAAAGTGGGGTGAAAAAGCACTTAACATGGAAATTATTCGTTTTTCAAATGGAAAATAAGGTTTTAAAATGGAAGAAAAATGAATAAAATTATTGCAATCATTCACTTAGGTTTTCATCTTATTTGAACAAAGTACACAATTATTGTTAAAATTAACACAAATGCTGTACAAAACAATCAAAGTATTGCAGTAATTTTTATTTTTCATCATTTAATCTTTTTAATGAGAAGTGACATACTATGGAGTTATTGAATTCGGACTAAAGCGTATACGTTAAAACCTACCCAGTATGAGGGATATAACCCTCGACTTGTAACCAAGTGGGTTCGAATCCCGAGTAAGGCATGGGTGTATTTTCTTCGGGAAAAGAAGTCGCCCTTTCGCCTATGTAATGGATTCCCGTCTCGAATGGAAAGCAGCGCACCTCTTCTGTTATATACTAGGATCATCATTTGTAATATATGTCTATATTCTTCTCTATTCTTCCACTTGTATTTCATATGTATACCAGGATAAAAAACACTCAACAACAGAATATAAAAGGGTTTTATATATGGTACACTTCTGATATATAAGGGTATTTTTATATGGTACATTTCTGATATATAAGGGTATTTATGTGGTACATTTCTGATATATAAGGGTATTGGTTCAAGTGTAGTATAGGGGGCCACTTGGCGCAGTCCATTTTTTTGGCGACTAAAAGTGGTCGCCAAGGTACTTTTTCGAATTATTTATTATTTTTTTTTATAATGAATTCGATATCTCACCATTAATAAAGAAGATAAAAATCGCCAAATTCTAAGAAAAATAGCCAAATCCGAAGTGGCCCCCTATACTACACTTGAACCAAGGGTATTTATATGGTACATTTATGATACATAAGGGTATTTATATGGTACATTTCTGATATATAAGGGATTTTATATGGTACATTTCTGATATATAAGGGATTTTATATGGTCCATTTCTGATATATAAGGGTATTTTATATGGTACATTTCTGATTTTTTCTCTCTTTTAAATACATGTTTGTTTCTTTCATTATTACATCAAAATTGTTGTTTCTATCTTCCTCTTTCAATACTTTTTGTCTAAAATTAAATTTTTTTTCAAAATTAAGCAAATATTTTTTGCAGTCAATTTTATGAATTATTTAACTTCAAATTGGTTCTACTGTTATATATCTGTTTGTTCTTGAGTCCAAAAAGAAATGATAGAAATCACAGTTAGTTCATCTGACACTTAAATTAGTTATTTATAAGGGTTGCCCAAATGAAAAGTGGACATATGCGATTGCGTCAGAATGAGGGGGCATTTTAGAGAAGCCACAAAAACGGGAACACGAAGGACTGGGTGTACAAACCTGAGTAAAACCTGTTAGGGAGGTAAACAAAAAAAGCTTTCCGGGAGGCCGTTTAAAAATGGGTTAATGATTTTGGCGAAGGTGAGCAAATGCAAAATCATCGACGAATCTAGAACATGGTGAGCACGTTTAAATCGAATTTGACCATTTTTGCGGGTTTTAACGGCAAATGACATTGGTTCTCCATGACAATGTCCATCCACATGTCTCCAGTGAAAACAAGGCAACCTTTAATAAATCCGTTGGGAAATGTTAGAACATCCACCCCGTCCATTTGCCCCCTTTTTTCTCCCGGGGGTTCTTAAGACAGTATAACAGGCGTTTTCAAACTTTTAATATTTGCGACCCAATATTCAACCCCTTTTTTTATCCCCCCCCTCCAAAAAATATTAATTAAAAAAACATACTTTGATTTAAAACTACAATACGACTTTAAACCCCTTTTGGGCCCCCCGTACTAAACGTCTCTCTAGCAAAGGGGTTATTTTTCCCCCGTGTAGATATACCTTCCAAAAAAAGATCTTTTTTGGTACTGCTAAATTTTAAAAATTACGAAGGCTTTTTGAATGCAATAAAATAACCTTGATTGAGTTTTTAAGATTGATGTACTTTATTTCAGAGGATTTGCTTATTTATTCATTTTCTTTCCCTCCTACATCACATACACACGCCTACGTGGAAAACGGTAGCATTGGGGAGTGAAGCGCATGACTTTTAATCGGCAGTTAAAGGATTAATTATAAACCATTCAAATTATCAAGATAAGTACTAATTTCTGTATATAATTTTATATATGATAAGACCATGGGGTCACTGGTAATTATTTACTTAGTCTTAACTCTTAGAATTATTAAATTAATTATATATATATATAAAATACATTGTGCAGTACTGATGCGTTTATAAGTGTATTATATCAGTGTAAATGTGTATTTTATTTTTTCATTGTATTTTATTTTTTAATTTCAGTAAATTAGTACTTTTTAAAAAAATAAATCTTTTGTTTTCGACTTTTTAATATGGTCGCTCCCTCTCCTCGTAGAGTTATCACGCTCCCCATGGTGGGAGGGCGTGCCTCGGTAGCTGTTTTGAGAAATACTGCAGTATAACGTTTCTATTTGGAAGATGAAGTGAAGGAAGCATGGCAGGACTTCCTCAATAATCAACCACGTCTTTTTTAGACATGGACCTGCTATCGAAACGAGGGGAAGAAGTGCGAAAACTACACACGCGTGGCCGGATCTCACAGTTATACTTCCACCAGAAAAAGTAGCTCACTCGCTTCAACCCAACAGAAATAAATATTGTTCTTTCAGATATATTATATCTATTAAGAATTCAACAATTATATATATATAAAATCAAAGATGTAGAAAAAGAGATATACGAGTTTTTCTGTCATTGTTGCTTCTTCGGCAACAAATTGTTGACATTGGCAGAGGTGTTTATTTGATCTATGGTCCATATCTACTGCCGTATGTCTTGCTTACCGAGGACAAAAACTCCTTTAGGTGTCAGTTGTTAAGAGCTTTCCTTTGTTGTTTGTGACTTGGTGCAGAAAAAGGTGCCGCTGTATACCCCCTTCCTACAGAAGAACGTTGATTGTTTCTGTTTGATTTTCTCAACGATATTGTGAGAAGGTTGTTTTTCCATTCAATTACTGCAATTGTTATACATCTCCAATAGGTTTGAGTGTCATTGGAACGTTTTTCCATTAACGTTGCAAGTAATATCTTGTTGAGATGGTGGGTTTAGTTGACGCGTGTGCCGTAGCCGTTTTGTATCTCTAGTCGTGATTTATTGAGAAAGTCTTAGTTAGGCTCTGTAAGTAATGAATGTACAATCAACCAGTATCGTTAGACTATGCTACCTACTAGTGTTTAATTCCTCGGCCAGCACTTCAGCAACACTTTTATTGACTGTGGGGAGAAAGACCCCATGGTGATCTTGCGTGCTGCTTAGGTGCGGTGTTATTTGAACTGTTCACCTTCGGGTCCGAAGTGTATGACATGCATGCCTTAGACAACTGAATTGAAAGTAATCTCTATTCGTCACTATTATTTAAGTGCAAATATTTTTGTCCTTTATTGTTTGCGGCTTGCAGAAGGAGGCATTGATGCCCGTCCAACATTCCTAATTTTATGAATATCATATCCAATATCTATAGATGACCACACAACCCGAATGATTAGTGTGAACTTTTTGATGGTGTTGTAGTTGAGTGAGGAATATGATGATTCGTGATACAATTTAAGAGGGGGAGATTGGGATGATAACGTTAAGTTTTCTGAATTTCAAAGTTAATCTGACAAACTTTACACTTATGTTGGCACGGTGTAAAAGTTGGGCGGTAGAGGACTAGTTCAAGTGCCGTCCCTTCCCATTCTTTGTTGACCACTCATCCTTTTTTCTTTACATCAGCGTTAGCTTTTTGATGTCCAACTGTAATGACCTCCCACCTGGGGAAGCAATCTCTTCATCTACTCGACTTAAATCTGTAGGAGGAAAGGATTGATGACCCAAACTAGTCATGAGAAAAAAAAATCCAATTTATTTTTACTAAATATAATAATCTAAGACAAGCAAACTATAGAGGGAAAATCTAGAGGATATAACGATAGCTCAAAACCCTTTTGTGTATAAGGGCATGAAATCATAATAGTTTATTTTACTCAAAGTTATCTTTCCTAAGAACTTAACTTCCTAACACTTATTTTAATAGCTAAAGCTCCGTCTCCTAATCAATACGTCTAAAATCTGCGATCCTACAGTACAAGACCAAGCCACCAACTCCAGCCTCTTCCTTCTCTTACGACACAAACTCCCACCATACATACAGCTTAATCAGCATATCAAGGTTTCTTCTTGGAAGAGCTGGCTGTGAAATAAATTGATTTCTGGCCCCAAAGATTCCCCAAGAGGATTAATAGAAATTCACGTAACGCCCCATCACACAACATTTTATATGAAATTTACCCCCGTAATGGTGGTAGGTGGTCTTATTAGTGGTGGTATAGGGAATCGTTTATTTTTGTAAAGCGTGAGAATTTTGTATCGAAGAAAAACCAATTCCATACAATCTTAGATGTTATTTTTCTTCATTATTTACATGAAACTAAATTTATTATTTGCAGTTATTGAAATAAATAATAAATCTACATAAGATAGGATTGAAAAATCAACATGCATGCTCCCCAGAACTTTTTTGCTTTTTTTTTTTAAAAATGTTCAATACAATTAATTCTAACACAGACCGAGAACATAAACCTGCTTCCAAGTTTCATTGATGCTAGTTCAAGTTTAATTTAAAAACGCGAACTAGTTTTTAAAGTACTATTTTGCACACAAAAAGTTAAATGAAATTCTAATTAAAAAAAAATTTTAAAACACGCCTGAAAAGTTAAAAGTGTCACCCCTAAAGAAAAAAAAATTATGAATCCGAAAACTAATTAACTCGTAACTCCATAGAAGAAAAAGAAATTCAAAATTAAATGCAGTTCCTTTTGAAATTCAACACATTATTAAGAAAGCTTTCAGAATATCTTGTACGAAATAGTTGATGACACAATATTTTTTGTGCAATAAAGATGCTTTCGGAAGCCTTAGATAAAGTCTATTCAAAATTGTCCTATTTTGAAGACGTGGTTTTTAAATGTTGAATAGATTTTTTTGTTCTGTTCTTGAAAATTATAATTACTCTAAGAAATTAAACGCCGAAGAAATGATGAGAAAAATGAAGAGCATCTGTAATATATTGAAATCTAAAATATTTTTCTTTCTCGAGTATTGCGAAAGTTAATCTCCTGGTAAAATCAGAAGGTGTTTCGAAATCAGTTAGACAGGCTCGTGAAACATGAATACAGAGAAGAATCTTTGAAAAATAATCAGTGTTCATATTTAAATATTTTGCAAAACTTGAAAATGACTTGGAGTCAAGTAGCGTGTATAAGCTTTTTGTTTGTAATAAATCTTTTAAAACAACATTGATGAAATAATTTTATGACCCCCTGAAATTGAGATTTCTCTTTTAGAGCTTGAGATAATTAAGTTCAAATACATTAGACGATACATTCGACACATTTAATAAAATAAGTAATAAATGTTCGCAAAAGTATAATATTTCTTAACAACTCAACAACATGTTTAAATACTAAATAGGAAACACAACTAAACTATAAATTAGTTTTTCTGAAAGAAAGTGAATTTTTATTTCTTTACTGAAAAGTTCCTGAAACTCTACTTGGCTTCTTAGTTAGTTTGTTTTGTTTTAAAGTTGGTAATCATATAAAGAATCTGACATTGTTAACTTCATCAAAATACAACAAATTAAATGGGCAGGTCACGTTATCAGAATGAACGAATACCGCATCACAAAAGAAATCTTCAATGCTCAAACAATTGACACACGAAGAAAAGCAGGCCAAATATTAGATGGATTGAAGGCATAGAAAAAGATCTCCTAGTTTTGAGAACTAAGAATACTAACAAGAAGAAGACTGACATGGAAAAGGCTTCTTGAGTAGGCCAAGGCCCATCCTGGTCTGTCGTGCCTCTGATAAAGGAAGGGATAATCAATTTTGGCTACATCTAGAAACTAGTTTATCATCTTGAATACCTTTTTAAGCCGAATAAAAAATTAAAAAAGTTTCATACATTAGGGGAAAAAAATGATATTCTTATTAAATTTTCTCAATTTTCTTCGTGGTATTAAGAATTATACAGTTGAATCCACCAGTTTTGCCGAATAAAAGATGACGCCAATTTTAAAAATCTCGCCAAATACTGTCGTCATTGCTATCATTTTCGAGCATGCGGGGAAAGGGTTTCTGCTAGTAGCTGCATAGCGTGGAATTTAGAGACATCTTTTGATTTGAAGAATTGGTCGACGGTATAATACGCAAGTACCTTGATTGCAACGAAATAATATCGGTACCAATTTACTGGTCAATGGGTAAAGATATGTGAAAACAATTCAAGGCAACATGATATGAATCAACCGTCATGGTTATGAGTATCTAAATGACTTTCTCAAAAAACTCAATGAAACATAAAGATCCAATTTTGAATATTCGTTTTTGACAAAATGGTTGTTAACAAACATAGTCATTTTATAAATCAGAATTTTTTTGACACCAAAGAGAATAAACCTTCATCCCACAAGTTATATATAAAAGATAAATTTCTAAATTGAATTAGTGCTAAAAACTGCGTTTTAGCCTAAACTAATGTACATTCGCCCTTTTGCATTGTGCCTATTTAACCCGCGGTCACTCGCGCCTGTTTTAGCTACCGTCGTTACTCGCGGGGTGTAGCGAACACCCCAAACTTTTAACACGTGTATTTAATTATGAAAATAAAATTAAGTCATTATGATACATATTTATAAAGTACAAGATGTTTTTTGTATTGTACAAATAAAATTATTAAATTTATTGCATACAAATGAGACTAACATTAATTCAAACTAAGCATACAAAATTTTCATTTTAAAACACATAATTTTATACTTTTTCATAAACCAGTATATATATATAAAACGTATAAACCAGTAATAAATATAGTTTATAATTAATAAGATAATGATAGTAGAAAGTAGAAAAATAGTATTTTAATCATTTTCCAAACATTTAGAGCAGACTGTATACAAATTCTCAACTTCTCGCGGGAGTTTTAAGCCCCCTCAGATAAACTTTTGAAGGTCATTACATTCCAATCTTTCGAGAAAGAGGGATTGCATCAGGCCTGAAGGTTCAATGACCTAAAATGTGCAGCTACAGAAAAAATCGTGGTTCTGCGTATTCTTTTTAGAATCCTGGAAGGATTTTCTTTTCGCTGGGGTGTACAGAACACCCCACGCGAGTGATCGCGGGTTAATAATTATTGTTGATATGGGAAACTTACTTTCTTAATGACATCCGTATGGTTTCAAGTGGCCACGGTAGCCGAGTGGTATAGGTATCGGATCGTGCCATGCCTTGTCACGAGTTCGAGCCCAGTACTACTAAAGACCCACCATGTAGGGCAGCGATGCACGTTAAATCTGTCGAGAGCTGAAACGTCCTCTCGTTGGTGTGGTGTGGTATTTAGGAGAGGGGGTGTCAGCTCAGGTGTCGTCCACGTCACTTGACCATGGTTCAAAATTACGTGGTCCGTCGCCAAAAAGCCCTCGTGTAGCTGAACAGTGCGACGTTAATATTCAATCAATCAACCGTATGGTTTCAAATGTTACAATAAGTTATCTCGAGAGTTTATCAAAAAAACAACATTCAGTTAAAAAGACAATCATACGTGAATGGTTAGAATTGAAATAAATCTAAAAAAAATGAGATAATTTACTACATTAAATTATGAATATTCAATAATAAATTATCTTAAGTTAAAGAAACATACTAAGAGAAATGGAAGGTACTTTCGTTAATAACTTCGCCTATATTCAAATTCAAAGCATAACTTTCACGTGTGTGTGTGTTTCCTATTATAATAGGTTCCTTCTTTAATATTCTCTTTTGAAAATAAAATTCCGTCAAAGTTTTTCAAAAACACTTCAATTTGGATTCCAAGCATAATGAATTCAGATTACATTTTGATTCATTTTCATATTTTTAGCGCTAAAGAGTAATGCTTACTTCAAAGTTTAAAAAGACTGAACTTAATTCAATAATAATAAAAAGAAATACGTGTAAAACTTTTTTTTCTTTGATCTTTTGGCAACTTTTCTTGCGTTTCTTTTTCCTATATTATTTTTCTAGTTTTTCCAAAGAAAACGATGTAATTAAATTTTGTATTCGAAGTTTTTCTTTCCTGTATATGCATAATAGAAAAAAATTGAATTAGCATACATATGTCATTTTTCTTTTTAAACTTAAATGCGGATAAAATTGTTTATTTTGGCCTAAAAAGTGTATCTAAAACATTTTCAACTAGAGAAGGAAATTTAACGATTAATTTTTAACACGTAAATTACATATTCAATAACAAATAAAGCATATAATTATTACGATTGTTTAAGTGTTACGAAGAAAGATAATTAAACAGTTTTTAGATAGTTCTCTGTCTCTTTTAGATATTTCTATCTGGCTTTTTCGGTTTTCAACTTATATAAATATTTTTAAAAGCTTAGATTAGTTTAAATATAAAATTATTGAAGTTTTTTAAACATTCCATTTACATATGTGCGTTAACAATAATTTTATCAATAGGTGAAAATTTAATATTCCAAAATTTAATAATTTTAATATTTTTTCTTTAGACTGAAAAATCTGTTTATATATATTGTTACAAGTTTTGTGTAAAATAGTGTAAATAATTTTTATTTGGATATGTAATGCCTTTATATATATATATATATATATATATATATATATATATATATATATATATATATATATATATATATATATATATATATATATTACTCTAAATTAGATTTGATTTACGTTAAAATTTTAATATTCACAAGCAACGCCGTCCCTTATTTTATAATTGAGATTCAATGGGAACTTGAAAATATTGGCGATAGAGCCCAGTTGGCGTCATTTTGGTGAACCAATTTGGCTACTTGGCGATAATGTTGACGACCGTTTTTGGCGAGTTCGGTACTCTCTGGATTCTTCTAGAAATTAATAGAGAAATACACTAATTTCAAGACCTATGATGGAAGCGTGTTTTCCTCGAATTATCCGCGAGGGATATAAATAGAGAGATGCTCGCGGAAAGTCAGTCAATCTGGTTTTGACTAGCGATCAATTAGTATTGCTCTGATTGTTGAAGCTAATAGTAATTACTTCGGCTGTTGAAAGAGCGATTGCTCGTGAATAATCTTTTATATACGTGTATTTTAGACACCGATAATTGTGTCTGAGTGCTGTTGAAGGTGTAAAGACTTTCTGAGATTTATTCTGCAAATACTGCCGCTGAATCCTGTACTTGAAGGATTGGATTTCCTACAATAAATTCTCATCGCTCTTAAAGAACTGTCTTGTTCTTTGCGATTGATTTGCATAAAATCCTCGAACCCAGGATCTATGTTACAATATTTAACCAAAATAAAAAGAACCAGAAAAAAAATATATAGCGTTAGAAATATCGAAATCAAAAACATTTTGTCGCTTTGAACGTATTTCGCGGAAATACGCAGTGCCCGAAAAGTGTGACTACACTTTCAAATACTAATTACAAATAAACAAATAAAGATAGTCACTTACGGTTATTTTTTTGTTCTACGAAGAAATATTATTTACTTTTAAAATGCTTTATTGCATGATTTAAATGAGAGCATCTTTAATTGCGTGCAACAGTTTGGGTCTCTACGAGATTTCTAGCTACATTTCATGAAACATTACAGAACAACAATCTGCGACATGACCTTCGTTCGATAGCCATGTCGTGGGGTTTCCGCGTAAGTTAGAGGTGTGGGATTCTCGGAATGATGAGACATTATATAATTCTTAATATGACTTTTATTAACTTAAATTACTTAGATATCGCAAACTTATATTAGTGAGAATAAACCACTACACGTAGTCTTAACTAAATCGGATCGCCAATTAGATCACTTATCAATAAAATATATTATATCTGCCTAATCTCATCCCAATAATATACTGCGTTCAGAATATAATCTTCCCACCTGGTTGAATACTCAACGGTTCAATCACTTTCAGGTAGGCTGTTGGCTCCCCATGCAATGTATGCACCTTGTAGTAATGTCTAGATATCCGTGATGCTTTGGTAGGCCGTCAAATTACACTTCTCCCTTTTCCCCCGAAAAAAATTTTTAAATTTGCCATTTTTGCTAAATTAAATTTTTCCCTACCCCTTTTAAAAAGGTTATCTTATTTGCATCTATCCCTTCGTTTCATTTTTGGATTTGGGTTAAAAAATTTTTGCCTTAATCGGGGCCCTGAACATAGGGTTTTTTTGAAAGAAAGAAACCGGGAGATGTCAAAATCTCTGAATGGCCCTTCGACTTTTCATTTCATCAATCCGTTTTAATTCAGCTTTCCCTCAAACGGGGGGGGTGTGCTTCCCTTTTTGGGGAGAGTTAACTCTACAGATTTTGGGGCATATTAAAAGGGGTTTTAAAACAAAAAAGTCTTTTTTAAAAAATTTTTACTGAAAAAAAAAAAACAAAAAAAATATTTTCCCCTGACATAGTAAAAATAAAACCCCATTTACACTGATATACCCCTTATAAAACATATCAGTGCAGCACAATGTAATTTATAAATAACTTCACAATTCTAAGTTAACAACAAGTGTAATAATTACCAGTGACCCCAAAGATTTTGGGATACATAAAATTAAAAAAAAAATTAACACTTATTTTTTATATGGTTTATAACTAACCCTTAACTGTTAAATTTTAAAAGTTACCATTCGCCCCTAGTGCAAAATCAAAAGCCCTTTCTAAAAATATATCACAATGCCCATCAAAGGGCATTTTGTGAAAATTTTGGGGGGAGGGGGGAAAAAAGGGGAAACAAAAAAAGCACATTCTCTGAAATAAGTACACCCTTTTTGAAACAATACCCAAGGTAATTTAATGCATTTGGGGAAACCTTCGAAATAATATTTTTTTGATAGCAGTGCACAAAAAAAGATCTTCCCCTTCAGACAAAGGCTTTTTATATGCCCGGGGGAAAATAAATTTTAGCTGAGAAAAACCTTTTATATACGTTGGGGGCATTTAACAAAATTTAAATCGTATTGTATTTTTAAAAGCATAAAAGGGTAAAAGATTATTGCTTTCCAATACATTGTTTTGTATGGAGGGGGGGGGGATAAAAATTATAAATTAAATAATTGGGTCGCAAAATTGAATGTTTGAAAAGGGTTTTACGCTAGTTGAAGATTGGAAAAACAATTTTTTTCAAGTCCCCCTATAAGGGGCCCAAAATTTTTTAGGGGGACCGGGGGGGGCCCCCACTTTAAAGGGCACCTTTTTTTACCCCTAAATTTTGGGGGTTTCCCAAAATTTTAAAACTTACATGTGTTGAGATTTAGATTAAAAAAACCATCCCTTTTAAACTTGGGTTTGATCTTCCGGTGAAGCCCATTTTGAAACAGAATTTTAAAAGATAGGGAAATTGTGAAAATGAAATTTTGCTTTTTCTTTCCCAAAAAATTTTTAACCTTTTCTCTAAGGAACATAAATAAATCGGAAGTGGGGGACCTTTGTTTTTTTTTTCCCAAAATTTTTTGGAAATGCCCCCTTATATTTGCATCCAAATATATTTAACCAAAATAAAAATAATCAGAAAAAAATATAGCTTTATAGATATTGAAAAAAAAAACAATTTTGTCTTGTTAAAACCCTTTACAGAAATAAAAACTGACTTAATAAGGGGATTTTCCCCCCGAAATCACCCCCTTACAAAGTAACAAATTTGCTTTTAACTAAATTTTGTTCAAGTCAGGGAAAAAGTTTCAAAAGGGGGGAAATGGAAACTGAAAAACCCGGATATTTTCATTAATTTATGTAAACAGATACTCCATAAGGAATTAAAAAACTTTTTAAAGAATATATAATGTTTAACTTAAAATCTTTTGGGAACCCCACCGGTAAAAAAGTTAATTCTCAAAGGACTGATATTTTACTTCTTTTGGGAAAAGGGTTTTTTTCCCTTTTGTAAATTTAATGTTTTTTTAAATTAGTTTTTAAGTTGAATAAAACTTTTTTCTGTTTACCATGAAGTAAATTTAAATAGTTAAGGTGCAAAAACCGGGAAAAGGGTTCTCCCCAAAAACTAACGTTAGTGGAAGCGTGGGGTGACTGAGTCACCCAAATCTTTTTTTTTTATAATTATCTTTATTGTGCATCATAAACTTGCCCAATAAACAAAGGGTTAATAGATGTTTTACTTACTTTTAAAAGGACTTTAAATATTTCTTTGATAATTTGAGAAAAAAATCGAATCAAACTGAACTAAAAATATGTTTCAAATATGCGAAATTTTTTTAAATAAGAAAAATAAAATCACGGCTTTTGCTAACATTACAGGAATATATTTAAAGGGGAAAACTGCCTATATTGTGTGACGCCCCGCGTCCTTCTTCAACTTTAACCCTTTGGTTCTTTGACGGCCACGATTAAGGGCAAAATTTTTCCAACCCAAAAAACCAAAAAGACAAACGGATCAAAAATGTAAAGAGATATCCCTTTAAAAAAGGATTGAATTTTTGGTGAGAAGGAGCGGCAAGTTTAGAAAACATTGGAAATCATTCGGATCAAGAGTTAAAGTGCCCCTAAAAGCCCCGGGGAAGAAGGATACGTTCATAAAAAATTAAATTATAAAAAAACCCCCTGAATCTTCCCCCATCAAAAAATTAAAGGATAGGTTTTTCCCTTAATCGATAAAAGGAAGGTTACCTAAAAAGGGTTTAACATTTTTAAATTTAAAAGATTAATCTTTAAATTTAATTATAATTAAGATAAGTGACCAGTTGCGCGATCTGACTTAAATTTGGAAGGTTTTAACCTCCCTTTTGGTTGAAAGTTAAGAAAACCAAAAAATTTTTTTCCGGGCCATCATTTGATAACCCAACCTTTTAGTTTAGGGCGGGATCCCCCGGGGCTTTTAAATAAATACAGGATGGTTATGTCTCAATTGTTCGTTATTGTAGTTTTATTGTACTTTGATTATCGAAAATATCATGTTTTTTTTGTTTTGTTTTTTTGATAGGGTGAGAATTCCTGTGGTAGGTCGCTTCATATCTTTTTAAGGGAGTTTTTTTAGAAAAATTTTTATTTTAAAAAACTTTCCTTTCCCCCTAAAAATTTTCCCCATTTTTTTTCCAAATTTTACTTTTCGCTATAAATTTTAATTTTAAATTTGTTTCAGGGAGGTTCTTTTTGTTTGTTTCCCTTTCCAACGTTATAAATAGAGCCCCTTTTTACAAAACGCTTTTTTTCCTTTAAATTATGTTCATTTACTTTTTAAAACCCTTAAAGGAGCCGTACAACACAGCAATAAAAATCACTAAGCTCTTCATAGGGGAAAATGTTGCCTGTTCAAAAAATTTTTTTTGAAAAAAAGTGGTCGTAAAAAGGGGAACCCAAGTTCCCCCAAAAGTCCCCAAAAGTTTTAAAGAAAAACGTTTCCCCTCCCCAAAAAAAAAAGATAGGGACAAAAATTTTAGTTCCCTTTTAAGCCCTTAATATGGGAGGTTTTTTTTGGAAATTGGTCAAAATACACAGTTTTCCCCAAAAAATTTAAATTTTTCCCCGTAAGCCTGGGGGGAACTCCTGTGCCCCCGAAAAGGGGTCCCCTCCCGGGAATTTAAAAAAGAGGGAAAATTTGAAAAAGAAGGACAATTTTGAACGATTATTTTTTCTAGAATTTAGTTCTTTTTCTGTTTGCATAAAACGAAAGAACGAAAGAATCAAAGAAAAAGAAAATTCTTTAGTTTCAAGCAAATAGTAATTTGTCACGTGTCTAGAATGATTATTCCAGTTAAAAAAAGTATTAAATTTAATAACTGATTACCATCAATCTGTTTAAAGAAAGTTTTAACTTCTATGTGCAAGTAAACGGTATTAACTCATCTAATATTTAAACTAGGACTGAATTTTAATCTAGGTCTGGGGAATTTAATTCAAATAATTGTGATATCTCAGAGTCGAAATAAAAAAAACGGCTTAAGTAAAAGGGTAAATTGAATTTAGATTTGATATTAATAGAACACTTTCTTACTTTTTTTAAAAAATATTAAAGTTAATTTACTTTTTTGCCTTTTCTCGGAAAATAAAAGAAAATTTTATGCGTTTTTCTTAAATAAAATGTTTTGTTCAACATTATTTTAATCGTTTCTGCAAGTGGACAAATTATTACTTTTAGATAAAATCAGTACTACATGCAGTGAAATACGTTTAACGCGAAAATGCTTAAGACGAAATATCGTTTTAACAAGATAAAAGTACAACGTTTTCCCAAAAACAAATTTTTGAAATTTTTTCCCTATTTTTTAAACACGAAATGAAATCCCTTAACATGAAAAGTTTCCCCCTTTCGGGAAAGGGAAAAAAATACTGAAAAGCGAGCCGGTTGGATTATCCTACTATATAAACCGATGGAACCGAGCGGTAGGTGACGACAATATGTGTAAACCCCAGTTATGGCAGGCAAAGACTTTTTGGATTTTTTAAAAACCCAAAAAAAGTTTTTGGGATGAAAATTTCCCGGGGGTAAATTAAAATGAAAAATGCAGCTCCTGCCCCTCATTTTGCAAAAAGGAAAACATTATAGGAATTTGGGGGGAAATGAATAACAAATTGGGGGAAATCGAAAAAATTGTTAACAATTTGATTTTAAAAAGTCCAATTTAAAAAAAATATATCAGACTTTTTTCCCAAAAAACTCAAAAAAATGTTTTCGTTTTTAAAAAGACTGAAATTTTGTTTTTAAATTTTTTTCAGTTCTTGTAAATGTTTTTTTTTCCCCCTGATGTTAAGGAAAGGAAAACATGCGGTACTTTCCATGAAAAAAAAAAAACCCCCTTTTTGGAAAAATTTTAAATTGTTTTATATGTCCTTTTGGAGAATTTCCTTTAACACGAATAAATATTTAGTCGACTCAGTTTCGTGATAAACGATTTTCACTGTATTAATATGTGTGTTTCAAATAATATAATAACTGTTAAAGAGATTTTTTGATAAAAATAATGTGTGTATAATGTTATTTATTGTTACTTTCTAGAATTTTAAAAACCTAAAATTTAAATTGTAAATAAAACAAAACCCCTATTCTTGCTCTAAAAAGATAAAATTGCAATAAAAGTTTCGGGGGTTATTTAAAATTTTTTAAAAATTTGAATAATTATCAAAAAACTATTTAAATATAGTGTTTAAATTTTGTGAAAAATAATGAAAAAATAATTTTGTATTTTGGGGTGTTTTAAGGGATTTATATTACCCTATTTTGGCGTTTATTTCATTTTAAAATTGTACCTTTCCCCAAGGAATGCCCCCCTTAGTTATAATGGGATCCAATGGGGCCCGAAATTTCAGGTGGCCCAAGTTGGCATCACGGCGACCGGCGGCTAAATTTTGGGTTTTGGCGATAAATTTTGGGGTCGTTGGGGGACCATTTTCAAGCCAAACCCCGGGGGAATCTTTAAAGTAGTAATCTCCCACTAATGTCACGTTCAATGACCCCTGTTATTTTTCCCGGAAGTTTCCCGTGCCCCTTTTATAAATGAGGGCTCCGGGGACGGCGGGGGCCCCCGGGTTTTCCAGCGGGAAAAAGTGGGGATTGTTGGATTACCCCGGGCTTTGCTTGTGAGTAATTTTTTACTTACGTGCTTTTTAAAACCCTGTTATTGTGTTTAAATTGCTTTAAGGGTTAAGACCTTCGGTGATTTAACCCCGTGAATACCCCGGGGTCCTGTTTTAAAGGACCGGGTTTTTTTTGAAAATTTAAAATTGACCCCCAAAAAGAACTGTTTATTTTTTTTGGGTGATTGTTTTGAAAAAACCCCTTCAAAAACCCTCGGATTTTACTTTAAAATTTTTTATATTATTGGTTTGCTATCAAACATAGCATTTCTCCAAAAAAACCCAAAGAAAAAAAAACCTTTTTGAATAATAAACATTTTGAGGGGAAAATTTTTTATTTGGCCCCGGGATCTTTTGGGAAAAGGGGGTAAAGGAGCAAGATTCATCAAAAGGCTTTTTGTTTTTTTTTCGGTCCACAACGTAAAAGGGTTTTTCCCAAATGAAAAAAATGGAAAAAATTTTTTAAAAAAAGAATGGGGTTTTATTGAAAATAGATAAAAAAAAATTGCTGAGGAAAATGGTCCAAAAAAACCCCCCGCTTTTAGATGTAGGTCTTTGTTTTCACTCTAGAAAGGGGAAAGGGAAACTTATTCTTTAGGAAATCCCCCAGCATCTTTTAATTTTTTCGTCCAAAAAGGGAAAAATCTGTTTAAGCGGTTAAAGCCCCCAGGGTTTAAATCGGGGAAATTTTGGGGGGGTGCCCAACAATGTTTTTAAAAAACCGCCCTAATGATGCCATTTTTATATTTTAATTAATTTGAAACCTCTGTTACACTTTTCTTAAACCTTTTTTTTTCTGAATTAGGCCCCCGTTAAATAAAAGTTAAAAATCGTAAAAAATAAACAAATAATCTTTTAAAAAACAGGGTCCCAAAGAAATTGGGTTATGCTTTTCAAAATTTTACATTAAGGAATTGAAATCCACGGCCCCAAAATAAGAAAAAAAACAAACGAGGGGCCTCCCTTTCCAAAAAGGAAAACCCATTAATCACGTTTGTTTTGTAAACTTCTGGGTTAAAATTTGTTACTTTGAAATAAAACACAAACCACCACCCCGGGCTTTTCCCCCAAAATAGTGTAGAATGCCATCAATGGGCGCGTTGAATTTATTGCCATCCCGGGATATTTCTAACATAAACAAATCTGCAATATAAAATAAGTGTAAAAGCTAGTGAACATTAATCATTGAGGAGAAAAATACTTGTTTCTTATCTTCCCAGAGGGTAAAATTTTTGAAAAAAATAACGGAACTCAAAAAAAGAAAAAATTTTAAAATTTTTAAATCGAAAAAGCCCGGAAAAATTTATCGGGTCCACTATTCTTTTTTGTTTTTTTTGGGAAAAAAATAAAAGCAGTTTTTTTACAGAGATTTCATGTTTTTTCTCAATGATTTTTTTTTATTAGTTTAAAGTAAAAAAATTTTTAAAATTTTAAAATTAATCGTTCATACTTTGTTTTTTTTAATTTTGATGTTTTTTTTTTCTTAATTTCTGTGAGGGGAAAATTACTTTTTTTCCCCCTTTCCCGTCCTTTTTTTTAATCTTCCAATTTATTTTTTTAACCCCCAAAATCGTTTCCCAATTGGGTTTTTAAAAGCAAGGGGAAAATGACATTTTCCCAAAAAACCTTCCTTAAAAGCCTTTTAAAAGGTTTTTAAAAAAAAAAAGCCCAACCAAAAACAGATGGGTAATGGGGTTTAAATTTCCGAAGTCCCCAAAAAAAACAAACACGGTTTTATTAATTTCAAAAACAATCATTAAACTAATTTTTACTTGTTCTATTTGTAAAAAAACCCCGATAAAAAATTTTAAATTTCCCTATTTGGGGAAAGAAAGTTTAAATGTTATGAAAAAAATTCAAAAAAATTTTTAAATTAAAAAAAATCGTATTTTATGCTTATATTTTAAAAAAATGCATTTTGTATATATATGAATTTTTTAAAAGGGAAAATTTCTGCAAAAAAGGGAAAAAATTTTTTAAAAAACCGGAGCGCGTGAACTGATTAGTTTAAACAAAGATTTTTTTTACCCTGTTAACCCATGACGTCACATGAGTTTTTTTAATTGATTTTAAATCACCCTGGTTTCACTATCATGTACCCCATGACGTCAAATGAATTAAACCCCTTTTCATTAGTTACTGTTTCATCTCTTTTTGTGCACGTCATAGATGGACGATAAAAAAATGTGAGCGATATGTTTAATGTAAAGAACAAATTTATTTCATATCGTAAAGATATGTTAGTTGTATTACTATAATACGCCATTTTAAAAAAAATTCCTATCTGCTTGCCATTATGTACAGTAATACTTCGACTTACGCTACCTCTACTTGCGCGAATTCGACTTTCAAATCTCGTTGATTTGGTTTTTCCCATCAATTTACAGCCGGATAAAAAGGAAAAATGGGTTTAAAAGATTAGGACCTTGGGCAAAATAAAATTTAGGTGGAATAAATGTGGGGAAAGTTCCAAAAAATACTGGATACTTACAATCAGAAAACTGAAAATTTGGGGAACCCCCATAGAAAAGATTGGTAAGAGCAAGACATTGGGGAAAAACTTGAGTCTGCAGACCCGATTCAATCCGAAGGGTCGAAAAGGCTGTTTGGGAATTTGAAAAGGATCCCATTTTTTGTTGAAAAATGGGTTATACATTTTAGAAAGTCATACTCCCAAAGAAAGGAAAAATTTTTTAACAAAAAAACGGGATAAAAATTTTAGAAAAATAGAGGAAATTTTGGGGGGGAGAAAAAAATTTTTCGCCGGCAGTCTACTTGTTAGGTTTCATAAAATCTTCAACATCAAAATAACGTTAGTTTGCGGTTTTGTATTTAAATTATCGAAAAATTTATGAACATTTTTTTTTTCTAAATTATTATTTTTTTTGTCTCCCGCCCCAACTAAAAATAATTTATGTGCGATATTATACCCCGATTTACGCGAATTCGACGTAAGCGGTTTCCCCCCCAACCCCCTATCACGGGAAGCCCTTTAAAATATTACTTTTTTTTAATTTCTCCCAAATTTAAAACCAGAAATTTTCTTAACTACATAATTATACTTGTTTGAAATGTTAGTGAAAGATCTCTGAATAAAAAGGAGATTTTAATTAATTACCGTAAAATCCTGCGTGTATAACGCGCACTTTTAACATAAAAAATAAGAACGAAATTTAAGGGTGCGCGTTATACGCCGAATATAAACACGATAGTTTTAAAAATTAAAAAAAAGATGAGCTTAAAAAAAAATTTGGCTTCCTTTTAAAAGCGAAATGGGTTTTTTTAAAAAAAAAATGGCATTCTTCATGAAATTAAAAAAAGGGTTTTATTTCTAGAAGTATACTATTTCTTTTTTTAAAAACATATTAAAACCCGAAAAAATTACTTCAAAACGTAAAAAATTTTTAGGTTTCTTCAAAAAGGTTACGCGTTATACGACGAATATAAACTTAATATAAAAAAAAACAGCTCAGGGATAGGGGGGGGCGTTATACGCCGGGGGGGGCCTATACGCCGGATTATACGGTAGTTATTAATGTCACACTTAGAATTAAAACAATGGATATTGTTAACGGAAAGTGTAATTTTTTTAATCTTTAGGCAAGTGAGGGGACTTGAGATGGTACTTAACTCCCAAAAATTACCCCATAAAACAACGGGGAAGACTTTGGGAAATTTTGGGAAATTTTTTAAGTTTGCCCTGTAAATGTGGACATCAATTGGGAAACAAACCAATGAACAATGGGGAAATGTAGTCAAAATATATTCATTACAAGTTCTTGTATATTATTTGTAGCTTCCATACTGCACTTACTATATCTGGAAAGCGTAATGCTCTTCATGTAGCGTGTGGTTCTTATGAAGTTACTGTAGGAGACGTATTTTTCAAAAAAATTATTCTACTGAGGAAAAAGGTTCCTCTTTGGGCATAAAGGGGAAAACCCGTCCCTTTTTGAAATGTGTAATTTTTTTGCATTAAACCTTAAGGGAGGTATTCGGGTCTAATTTTCCAGTTTCAGTTAGGGTCAGTACACTATGGATGATTTATACACATTTTAATGTACTTTAGTCCGTTTTTTAAACTTGCAAAACTGTCTACATGAGTGGTGGAGAAAAATTGCTCATAAGACATTGTATTTTGTTTGAGTTCCAAAAAAGGAATAACACAGTGGAGACAAAAAGAAACTTATGGAACGCATTTGGGGATGGAATAAGACCTCCCCGGGGCTCCTTTAAAATTCAAATTTTTTAATGTTTTTAAAAAAAAATATGTTAAAGCCCCCGTATTTTGGGGCATTTTGGGACTAAAAAATTTTGTTTTTTACTGTGGGAAAAATTGAAGTTATTGAGAAATAAGTAGGGAAAAGTAAACGAAAATCATATCTTTCTTATTTTTCACCACTTTTTGAAAAAAAAAAGAATAAAAAAAATTTGTTTTTGGGAAAGGGTTTCTAAAAATTTTTTTATATAAATTTTTAAAAATTTTTTACACGGGGGTTCATAACAAAAAGGGTTTTCATAACTTATAATCAATTTTCAAAAAAAAAATTTAAAAGAATTTTTTTTAAATTTTAAAATTTTTAAAAAAAATTTTTTTCTTAAAATTTTTAAAATTTTTTGTTAAATTTTTATTTAAAAAAAAATTTTTGGGGTTTTTTCTAAATTTCTTTAAAAAATTTGTATAACTTCAAAAATGAAATTTTTTAAAAACCAATTTAAAAATTGGGTTTTGGGTCAATTTTGTTCTTCAAAAATCCCGCGCGATGTAAAAATAATTATTTTTTATTTTTGAAAAAAAATTGTCCCAAATTTTTTTTTCTTTTTTAACTTTTAAAATCTTTTTTGAAAATTCCCAAAAATAATTAAATATATATGATTTTCATGTGTTCAAAATTTCAAACAAGTTTTATGTTAGCTAAATTTCATTTGTTTAATAAGGGGTGTTTTTTTTTTTGAGTGAAAGAAAATCTGTTAAGAGAGACCAAAGATCAAAAAATGCCAAAAAATAATTTTAAAAAAAATTTTGGTGATTTTTATTTAAAAAAAATGAATCCAAATCCCAAAAAGGCCAAAAAAAATGTCAGTGACGAAATACTACGCTAAAGGATCAGGACAAATCTCACGTTAACTTCCGAAGAAATGGGCTCAAAGCGGGGTTACTTCCTTCACTGCTTTTGGGTTCCCTTAAAAGGTTTTGGGTTTTGTGTTCGAACTTTTCCCGGTTTTGGGGGCCACACGAATCAAGTGAAAAAGATTTAAAGGATTGAATTTCCTTTTATATGTTCTTCAAATCTTGCTCGTGACAAAAAAGGGGAACGGCCGCACTTAGTACTTGAGAGAAAAGTGGTTGGGGTACAAACACGTGGGTTTGAAAAAATTCCCCATGTTTACGAAAAGGGGGGCGACCCCCCCCACATCTAAAGCTTTTTTGGGATCAGAAAAAGTTATTTTTTTCATTGTTGGTGGAAGGAAGGGAAAAATTTTTAAATGATTGAAAAAAAAAAAATGGTCTTTCCTGATTGCAACTTGATGTTTTGAATAAATAATTCAAAACCCCACGTCCATATTTTAATAGGGAAAAGGGTGAAAAGGAAGAAATGCTAAAACGTAGAAAGGGTAACAACCCCATAAAGATTGCAGTGTTGGATTAGGAAACTTTTTTTCCCGTCAACCTAATTCCCTGATATTGAATTATAACTGTTCATGTCCCCTTTAAAAAATTCCTTTATGGAGATAAATATATAAATTTGGAGGGGGGTCCAAATGGCAGTGGAAAAAAACTCTTTTCCCAAATTAGAGATTTTTTTTTCAGGGGGGTTTGATAAACGCCAGATCACTGGTAGACAGTTGTAACCTAACAAAGGGGTGGACCCTAGATCTTTTGGCCCCTGGGAAAAAACGTATGTAATTTTTCCATGTATAAAAAAAATTTTAAAGAGACAATACTCTGTTCCTTTTCATACAGCTAGCATTGTTTATTGATTTGTTCCCAAGAAAACCCACAAAAATTTTTTCTTTGTTTTGTTGGTACAAACTACCAGATCTCTATTCATTTGAGAATCCATGAAATGAAATAAAAAAAAAGGGGTAAAACCCCCAATTTTACCATCCAACCCGGGCATTGGGAAAATGCAGTTCATTGGGTAGACCTTTGATTCCTCCTTTCCCGCAAAAAACTTATAGGATGCCCAAAACGGAAAATTTATTTCAGTGTTTAAGGCAAAAAAGTTTTCCCAAAATTTTATTGAAGGAAAGGGGGCATATTTTTTTGCACATGTTTAATAAAAACATGCTATGTTTAAATTATGGCACCAATGAAAATTATTATAAATAGAATATAAATGCAGTTATGAAGATAACAGTAGATTTTGTCAGTTAAAGTTACACATAATTAAATGAAATAAAACGACATAAATTTATTTAGAATTCGGGTTTAAAAAAATTAATAAGTTAAAAAGTCCCTAAGATATTTGTAAAAAAATAAAATTTTTTAAAAACCCCCATTGGGTCTTAAAAACCATAATTCAAAAAAACAAAAAAAAAGGGAAAAAATAAAGGTAAATGTAATATTTGTTTAAGAAAAGTTAAGACAGTAAAAAAAAAAAAATGAATATGAAAATTTAAAATCAACAGAATCCATTGTATGTGTGTGATTGGACTGTCGTATATGAAACATATATTCACGTGCATTACACAAAAAAGTTGTTTTTCAGCTTTTAGAAAAGGCATACTTAATTTTATAATTTTAAAGAACATTTAAAAAAATTATATATTTTCACACACATGAGTCTCTTCTCAATACAATATAAATTTTTACTGCAGATGAATCTGCAATAAAAATACCAAAACTGAAATTACCTCTGGCCAAAATGTTAAGCAGCCATTGTGGAGAAGATCTTTATTTATTCAGTATTTGGTTTTCCATTCTGGAAAGAATTTAGATATCCTTGTGGAATTAAATATTTTACTTATTTAAAAATACGCTGCCTTCCTCTTTTGAAGCAGTTTCTTCTTTCTCTCTCTTTTTTTTTTTAAAAAAGTTTTTCGTGTGTAATGCTGTAATAAATTTATTCATACATAAGTTTACGCTAAGTTAGCAACCCCTACACGCAAACTTCATGCTTAGTGTTCAACGCAAGTTGGCCATTTTGGAAAACACATTTCCTTTGGCACCATATGGTTAACGTTTTTGGCATCAAAAATCAGAGTTTCAAATAGGACTTTTTCCAAATCCTATTTTAGCCTCAATCCATCATGACAGAGAAAAAAAGGCATCAAATTGTGCCTTTTTTTTAAATGTTTAAGTGCTAATCTCCAACTGATTAACACAATTTATTTTTTGCAATTTTCCTGAAATTTATATGCTCGTCAATTGGGGTAACAGAGATAATTAAGGAGCTGTGTACAAGATATCATATCGGCTCATTATTGTGAATATCCAGTACGTTTTTTAGATTGAGAATATTTTTGCTGAATTTGGTCCTGTAGTTTTCAGCATTATTTTATTTATCTCACTTTATATAGAAAAAACTTTTTCGCGATAATGTAATAAGTTTACTTATACATAAAGTATGGTTTGTAAAAAAGGGTTACAAAAAGTTGAATTTATCTGAAGAATACAGCCAAGAACGATATTTGCGAAACAAAGAACAAATAAAGAAACTTTTTCAGCGAAGAATAAAACAGTTTTTTTTTTTAAGTTGTAATTGTCCGTCAAAGTTTTAACTTTGGAGACACAATAGTTGAGAAATAGAATTATTGAATTAATGTAGAATTTTTTTTGCAATAATCGCTTTTTTAAATATGTTTAAAACTAGATGAAATCTCTTTACACAAGATAAACTGAATTTATTATATTTTTCTTGCACACACGAAATAATAATAAGAAAGAGATAATATAAATCGGATGATATTTATTTTAAAGATTTCGCAACGTATGGCTTTTGTAAAATACCACTTTTAAAAATAAATTGTAAAGTAGAATTCAAAAGTTCTGTACAAGAGAAAGAGTTAGAACAAGAAGGAATTGCTTTTCATATCTAAATTTAAGTTAAACGTTTTGTAACAATTACTATGCGCAAAGGTGAACGTTAATATGAATAAAACTTCGAATCTATTCGTTATTTTGAGAATTCCTTTTATTTCAAAGAAGAGTTCAATTACAATAATGTTTGCAACAAATAGTATGAATAAATATTTTGACAACTGATATTCCATTTTTATTATAATTCTTTTAGATAATATGCAAATAAGCTTTCTTGATATAAAAATCCGTTTATATCGTGATTTCAGTAGACTAGGAATTGAAACCTATATTGTATCTCATTTTGATTTTTAACACTTAAAACTATTAAAGTATTTAATTTGACTTTAAATATTAATCATTTTATTTATAATATTTTTTAGCCTCAAAAACTCATATTAAATTAATTTCGATTAGTCTTTATAGTCAGTTGTATCGGTTTTTTTTATTTTCTCCTAAACATTAAAAATTAAGTAATTTTTGTCTTTAGTGGTGTTTTAATTTCATAAAAATAAGCCCACAGAAAAAACAAATAGTTTAGTAAATCACAAATAGTATAGTAACAAATAATATAGTAATCACAAATAGTAAATCGCAAAAAATCATAATGAATTCCAAGTTTTCAGATATATTTACTTAAAAAACACCTTAAATGGTACAAAAAAACTGTTATTGTTATTAAATTTAGTTTTTTAACTTTCAATTAATAATTACTATTCAGTTTTTAGAATAAACTTGATCTATAGGTACAGAATTTACAATTATTATTAATATTCAACATTTTGCTTAAAATTTGGCTCTTAGCATTAATGGAATTTTACAATTATTTGTTTCAGTTTTTTTTTTTACAATGAGTTGCTTTTTCACTAATCTACTTTACAAGTAACTGAGGAGATACTCTCGAAACTGCGCGTTCTAATCCTCTATGAGAAAATGCAAATTGCATTATGATTAAACTTGTTTTCCTAACTTCATAATAATGCCTCGAGCTTTAAAGAATCAAAATAATAATAAAAAAGTACGTGAAAAGTTTGTCTTCTTTGATCTTTTAGCAACGTTTCCTCTATCTTTTTTCAATATTTTTCTTTAGATTTTTTTCGGAAGACAGAAATGTAATCACATTTTGTGCTTAATTTTTTTTGTTTGCGTAAGTGTATCAAAAGCAAATTGAATTATCATACAAATGTTCTTTTCGGCTGAAAGACGAATTTGTTTTTTGTCTTATTCTTTGAGAAAAATGTCTCTAATAGATTTAAATTCGAGAAAATGACCACGCGATCGATTCACGGCTTTGTAAAACTCATGTTAAAGGAATCAATATACTATGGAATTAAAAAAAAGAGTAGAACATCTTTCTGATATGTTCTACTCCTCAAAAAGAATGCCTGGCTTATTTTTTGGCGCGAATTTTCCTATTTCTTAGACAGAGAGGAATGTATTATAATATGAGGTTTAATAATGTGTTTCTAAAATTTGTATTCCAAAATTAAGGTTTTTTACTGAACAAATGAACATTTACGCATTTTATTTTGTATGTACTTATAGATGCTTTTAATTTTTAGTGGAAAAATGAAATGGAAAATCATACTATTTAGATGGCCTGTATGTTTCTATAAAAAAATTTACAATTTCAGAGCACCTGTAGATTTTTTCTTTTAAAGATTTAGTTAAGAAAATTACATTTCAATTTTTCCACACACATTTTTATTCCATTATAGAAAAACATAACCAAACAGAAAAATAAACCCTTCATATTTGAATTAAAAATATAAAATCAAACATCTGAAACATAATGTTAATATTCGATCCCCTTAAGTTTATACTCATTCTAATAAGTAAAATCATCTGCTTAGAATATATTCTCAGATTTTGCATTAAAAACCCTGACAGTGTAATAGTTTTATGCGTTATTTATACATGTATATTTTTTAAAAAAAAAATTGCATTAAAATTTTAAAAATAATTTCAAATAAATATTAGGAAAAGGAGAAGTTTTCAAAAATTATTCCGCTATATTCTCTTGAAAGAATAAAACTTTAAGTTAGTAGGGGTTAGATGGCAAATGCAAAGATAAAAGTTAAACCATGACCTAACTATTAAATATTCCTAAATTTGGATCCTATGTGTTCAAGGTTAAATCCTCATCAAAACCCTTTTAATTATAAAGAGATGTTTCATTACATCTGCCCTCACTGCCAAATCCTGCGAATACTATATTTACCCTTGTCGATTTTTCGACAATATCTAAGAAAAGGAGAATTACGTAATTAAAATGATGTTAAATTCAATTTTTACTGTGATTACATACATTATTTTCAGGAAATGAAAGAATATATCTTTGGTCGAAGTTTAAATGATGACAATTAATAGAATTGTATTAGTAAAGCGACTCAAACAAAACGAGCATTGGGAGACTTTCAAGTAACTTGAAAACCGTAGAAAAGTAATCTCGTCTTTAAAGAGGAAGTACGAGAAACGTACCGAAAGTAAGTGCCACTATCTTTTCTCACGAAACTGTATTGCGAAAAAATACAGAGAGGCATCATGAACTACACATATTGCACTAATTTTCGTCATAGTCACCACCTCACGTTGAAGCACTTGTAGTGTACGATCAGTTAGAAGAACCCACTCTCGTAAAAGCAGTACCCTTTCGATGCAAGGAATCGTCACCCAGCCAGATCCACTTTACCATGTTTGAAATTTACGTCCCAAGAATGCACAGAACAGGTGAGCGTCAGATAGGGCAATATTTTCTTCATTCATAAATGTGACAAGGAGGCGTAATTCGAAACTGTGGAAGGGTCCATTTTCCATTCTGCTTTCCTTCTGTGAACATGCAACCCAGGGACGAACCATATGATGAGGCATGAACCCCTTCATCATACATAATCTGTAGACATATTTGGATAACAGACTTACTAGTCCCACGTGCCCATTCATACCGAACAGCATCCACTTTCATTGGCAACCACACTGTCGGCCTACGGCTGCCTATTCAAGTAAACTTGGGCACGCCCGTCTGATGCTGCTCTCTCTTCTTTGATGCTCAGCGCATGCGCCGTTCCTCCTAAATTTGCTCTTCTCCTGTCTTTGAATCAGCAACGAAGGTAGTTTCTGATATATAGCGATTTTTTTTTCTATTTTCGTTAAAAAAATGATGGAACTTACTTTCGAAACGTATTTCGTTTATATGCTTAAGTATTCATGTTTTAATTAAATTTATAGGTCTTAAAATAAAGTGTATGATATTATGAGGCTTTGATGGAGAAATGCATTTTATCTTCTTAAATGTAATTTGATTTCTAATTTCCTTCAATAATTTCAAAACTTTACTACACAGAAAAAAGTTTAATACAATATTATTTAAACTAAATCATTTTTATAATTCTTTTAAGTCATTCACAATACAGCTCTAGAGTTTATTACAAAAATTATCTTTCAAATATCACAAATAAACAATCCTTTATTCAATAAATGTTCCAGTAAGTATATAAATAAGTGTAAAGCCTTTTATCGGAAAATACTTAACACAGTAGTTGGAGTTTTAATACAATGTAAAGAAATAAGCGATTTATTTGAAGTAATCTTCTGTCAAAGAAGAGATTGTTCTTGTACTTCGCATCGACCCAAAATCTCAAAACGTCGTATTTACATTTGTAAAAATTTAGATAACTTTCAAATTTAAAAAAAAAAAAAAGAAATCAAAAAGGATTCAAGACAACAGAAATACAAGTGAAAAATGAAACAAGTTTAAGATGATAATTACAGCGGTGCTTAAATTGTCAAAGAAGATCAGTAAAAAAGGGAAAGCTAGCTAACCAAGAATGCCTACTGAAGGTAAACAAGAGATTAATATAATATTAAGAAAGATCTTATGTTTTTCCTTTCAAATTTTTCTCTATATTGTGATACTAATACTTAACTGACTTCCTCATTTTATTTTGACACAAATTAAAAAAAAAGCATTTTGAAGAATTCTAAGAGCCATTTGAATAATATATTTAAAAAATACGAATTTAAAATAAGGTATTAGACCTAATTAATTTATACTCATGGTATTTCTTTGTCTTTGCAACTGAAAAACAATAGTATGATTTGTACAGTATGTACAAAAATTACTTTATTCAATATAAATAAATCCATCATTTAGAAAAAGTTGAATGATCTCTCTTCAAGATGATACGCTGAGAGAAATTCCAATAAGATCTGGTGGAAAGGTTCGTCCCATGTGGACAAGACGTAAAGAGTTGCTGAGTTTCATGTGGCTACTGGACACGACTTCTTTTTAAGGTTTTTCAATGGGAATTTCATGCTGCACGGGCCTTTTTTCCCACCCCTTTTGGATTTTAGGGAATGGATCCCGCCCACATTTGCCGCTGCACAGCCGGGGGCCCTTTTCCCTTTTTTGAAACCCTTTTTAATTTGGGAAGATGGGAACTTATTGGGTTCTTGGGAATTTTTTTCCGCCTTTTTTTATTTTTTTTTTCTTCTTTTTTTTTATTTTGTCTGTTTTTGTTTTTTTTCCCTCCCCCCTTGTGGTGTAGTGGTTTTCTGTAACCCTGGCCATTGGAAATAAAAAAAAATATCTAAATAAATCCCTATGTGTGAAATAAGCTTGCATTTTAATATGGTATCTGTAGTATGAATTTGATAGTAGTATGTGATATCTATAGTGGTTATGTTTAATGATGCAATAATAACAAATAAACATATCGCATTCGAGATATATTACACAAATATGTTTCTTTTTGCAATAAAAAACCCCCTAAGAAGCTGATAAAATGATGGCTTAGGGGTTGATGCTTAATACGATTCTTTTTGCTCCTACGAATGTTAAGATTGGTGCATTTTAAACTGGATCAGTAAGTGTTTATTATCAACGCACTTTCCACCAAAACATTGTCTTTTGACGACGCACCTGTAATTTTGTGAACTTAAAAGTCAAGTAACAAGAATGATTACCCATTTCCTAACTACCACATCATGCTGACGGGAAAACTTTAAGCCTCGAAAAATTTCACATGCATAAGCTCCTCTACTTGGTGGGTCTTCAGTGGCACTAGGTCTCGAACTCATGACACACCGCCCAAGAGTCCGTGCCTATATCCACTAGGCTACTTCGGCCGCAATGTAATGTCTGAAACTAAGTAAATAATTCATATACACAAACTTATTTGTTCTCTTTATATATATATATATATATATATATATATACTCTAGTTTTTTTTTAAAATTCCTACTATATAAGTTCACTCTCTCTTTATGTATATATATATCTTGTTCAAATTTTCAATCGTCAATAAAATAAATTTTATTCATTCACTGAAAATCAAATACAATTATTAAACTTGTAATAGATGACACTTGATGTCAATACAGTTTTTTCAAATATTAATTCCTTAATTAAATTTTATTTTTTAATTTTAAATTTATTCTGCGTTATTTATGCTGAATTTAGAAGTAGAACGTACAGATAACGCCAGTAGGCTTTGCAAACGGAATTTTTTCTTGGCATCAAATATATTTTTTTTAAACTTGTATTGAATAACACTTCATGTTAATACAGTTTTTTCTTATATGAATTCATTAGTCAAATTTATTTAACTAAAATAAAATTTTTCTTTGTTGACCTAAAAAGGAATTGACTTATTTTATATACATATATATTACCCTTTTTTTACATTATATAAATTATTTTTTTTTAGGGCAATTTCCATACGTATAAGCAACTATTCTTTTCTTGAATCCATCATGAGATACAGAACCTATATTTATAATGTTTACAAAAATATTTTAAGCGAATATTTATATTCGCTTTTACATGACAGGTAGCCATTTTCAATACACATCTTTCATACAAAACATCTGCTTATGTGTTTCCAATTACATTGGATTCAATTGTAAATGCACTCAGATATCTCTCCTCCTCACACAAATCATCTTAAAACAATAATATAATCCAAAAACAACAGATTCAGCCTTCAGTGGTTTATTGAATATGAACATAGTAGATAGAAAAACTCTTTATTGCTCTAAGAAGAAACAAATGAAAAATTGGTATGTAATAAAACAGAATAATGTTGAAATATTATTTATCTTTAAAAAATTCTATACTGGGAAATGCCCTTATATACACAGATATAGGAGCTATTATTCAAAATTGAGAAAAGAACTTTTGTGAAGACTGCTATACAAGATGAGAATATCTAAATCAATTTTATATATATGAAAAAAAAAAAAAAGAAAAACGTTCATAATGCAAAATGACTACTGAGAACGCTTCTGACAGAACCCCATTCTCCAAAACTACAGAACTAACATCTCTCAGTTATGACCCACTCCATACATGAAAGAGGCGCAACATCCTGGTAAAAGTTCACAACTACAGACAGACACAATCTCAGGCGCGAATTCTCACACATCATTCTTTCTTCCAAACGAGCACCACTTTGCTCTCATCCCTTTCACCCACCCCGGGAAGCCCCCGCTTTGGATGATCAATAGAACAGGAATGCATCTACTCCCCAACATAAATTGCCATACTCAAAACGTGAGCCTCAAACAAACAAATACGCCAGACATTCCAGGAAAAGGGCCCTGCACCCCACAGAGTTTATGAAAGGACCGAATTGGTGAGAGAAGGGGTGCATGGAATAAAGGTACTCGAGTTCTCTCATCTATAAATCGAATTTGAGGATTGGGAGGGGGTGAAAAAGGGGGATGGAATTATGATGGTCATTAGGCAGCTGGCCCTGAGTGGGTCTTTCATCCAGAGGTGTGTTTTCTTCAGCGATTGAAATCTGTTCCTAAGTGCTACTGGGAAGGGGAAGGAAGCCCCCAGGGATGATCAGTGTGATTATTCTCAGTCTTCGACCCTCTGGAGAATGTAAGGAACAAAAGTATTCTTCAGGGATGAGAGAGGAGGGAGAGGGATGTGTGTTCTATTCTCATTGAAATGGGTGAGTGCTTTTGCCATTTGCAAGAATTGTACTTGGTTTTCGGTTGTTATCTATTGAAAAGCTGTGTTTTAAAAAGAAAAAAAAAAAAAAGTTTTTTAATGGTTTGTATGTAAAGTAATTGCGATTGTTTTGGGAATTGGAGAATAAATGTGTTTTTGAATGTCTTGATGAATGGAAGAATATTTTGTGGGTTAGTTTAGTAAAAGTAAACAGTTTGTTTTTTCTTTAAAAGGATGCAAAGTGAAACGAAAGAGTTTAGATAAACACTCGAGGCCTTAATCAGTCTTGAGCATCTTCAGAAAATTTTATAAGTAATATGCATTAAATAAAAAAGATTACAATCTATAGGTGCACATATTTTTTTTTCTTTTCATTTTTCAGTCTTCATATTTTTAGATTCTTTGCTCTTTCTTTACATAGAAATGGTAAATGCTTTAAAAATAAACAAATAACTCTATATGCATTTTATTATTTCAATTTATCAAGTCAAAAACATTTGTTTTTTATTTTAATCAAGATAGTACCGGACGGCTTCGTGTTTTGCACAAAAAAATTTGATATGACACTCGTGTACTATAGTTAATAGTAATAATATTTATAAAATTATAATAAATGAAATACAAAAGAGGGATTGATTATATGATTTTCAATTACACGTGTTCCTCTTCATTAAGTATTAGTATGATCAATTTATTAATTTATTAACATTTTAATTATATCGAAGAAAGAGCAAATACAAAAAGACATAGACAGTTAATTACATAAAAATTAAAATGGAATCAAAAGCTATAGCAGAATATTATAACTTGATATTATTTTCTTAATTTATTCTGAAAATTAAAGCAAAGGCACTTGACAAACTGCTTCTCTATGGTTTTTTAAGAGGAGTTTTGAAGTAAAAATTATTAATTTTAGATAAAAAAAAGAATAATCATTTTTACGAATACTCTGACGATACTTAGCTGGGATATTCTTCTAAATCCACTCTTCCAAAATATATGGCAGAATGGGTTCCATGAAGAGTATTTTAGTGGGAAAGGTAAATAGATTTATAGCAGAAATTGCGTTTTCAGTGGATTGTGAAGATTAACTATTTATTCGGAACAAAAATGACAATGTCAAAAGGTAAGTGTTTTATTTTTTTGTATGTTAATGATGACCTAGAAAACAATTTGACTATTTACTTTAAATGAACAGTGTATATAATTAATTTTACAGTTGAATATTTTTAATTAATTAATTAGCTCTAACGGATTAAATTTCCCTAAGTTGAGTATTTTGCTTATGTATATCCCTTAATTTCACTGTAATTATTCGAAAAAAAAATATTGCATGAAAAAAAAAACTTCATCATATCATAATGCGGTAGATAAAGGGTTAAAGTGAAATATGACAGTTTTTATATTATTAGAATATTACATACATCTTGCTTTAAAGACAAATTTAGATTCTAAGAAATGTTGATATTAGTACACATGCAACGTTTAAAATGGATTGATCAGGCACTTTAATGTATATTTCCGTGTATAAGTCGTGAATGTTTGTAACTTTTCTAAAGTTAAAACAAGGGGATCTGTTCAATAAAAATCCGCCTTACCTCGAAGAAAACACATCTTTAGGAAAACTGTTTTCTAATTGATTAGCTATACACAAAGACTTAAATTTTGTTTAACTTTTGGGAATTTTGGATAGAACTTTATTCTAAAAAGAAACAAAAGAAATCGCATGAATCCTTCAAAGTTAGTGTCAGAATTCGAGTTTCCTAAAATTTACATTCAGTTATTTTGATGTCTGAAGCATATGTTCATCATGCGATGGTCTTACCCCCGGGGCATGAAACATAGTGGACGATTACGTGCGGCATAGAAATTTATTTTCCCTTTTTTTTTTTTAAAAAAAAAATCTCTCAAAATTAAACTAGGTAAAATAGCGCAGAGATATCAAATAATTGGGAACAAAATAAGTTAGTTTCAGACAGGAATTGCAGAAATAAAGTTTTCGTCGATTTCATCTTACTTTACAGTATTTTTATTAGAAAATTACCCACCAGTATGAGTTTGGAAACATATTTGAAAATAAGATTAATTTTCTTTCTATTCGGCTTATATGTGTGTTTTGCATTTTGCATTGATTCTCACTCTCTCGGCTTGTGTAAAACGTATTCTTAGTTTTTATAAAAGGGGTTCATTTTACATAAAGGGAAAAAATTGGTATATATTTAAAAAACCAAAGCGTTCCTCGTGGGGAGTTTCCCCTCCGGGGGAAATGAGAACTCCACTAGGGGGAAACGAGCATATTGAAAAGTTGAAAACCAAAGTTTATTTTAAAAATGTATTAATTTAATGAAAGTAAGCCAAAAAAAATGCATTCTTACATAATAAAAAATGAAACAAATTTCACAGGGTATAATAATTTGGGTTCCCAACTATTTGGAAACCATTTTTTTAAAAAGCAATAAAAGGGAAAAAATTTTAAAAATTTTTCCCAAAACTATAAAATTGTTTTAAGGCCCTTTTGAAAAAAAATTTTTTAAAAAAATTTTTGGAAAAAATTAACTTGGGAAAAATTTCTTTTAAAACCCGTTATCCTTTAAAAAAATGCTTCTACAAAAAAAAATATTTTGTGTGTGTGTGTTTATAAAAAGTAAAATTTCTCCAGAAAGTGTAAAAAAAATAAATTTTTAAAAAAATTCCCCATTATTTTCGGGGAAAAAACCCATTGAAATAATTATGGGATTTTTTTTTAAAAATTGCCCCCTCTGTTGTCGTAAAACGGAAAAACCCCAAATTTCTAATTATTTTTTTTAAAAATTTCCCCAGTTGAGCCTCTGTACAGATGTCTGAGCTATAACAAAAATTATTATAAAAAGCCCTTTTCCAAAAGGAGAAAAATTTTAGAAATGGATCATTCTATGTTTCCCTTTTTTTCAAAAAAATTTAAAAATTTAAAAAATTTTTTTTTGTAATAATATTCTTAAAAAATTTTTATATAAATTTTCTAATCTAAGGACACTAAATATCATAAATATTGTCCATTTATACGTTTTTGAAAATCAGGGTTTCGAACGTAGTCGGATACCAAAAATGTATAAAATGGGATGCTTTTTTATAATTAATTTAAAATATTGAAAGAGTTTAATAATAAAAAGTATTCCAGGGCAGTCATACATAAAATTATAAAAAATAAATAAACTTTATCTTGATAATTTATGTACAGATTATATAATTTCCTTAACACCCTTAAGAGTCTCCAATGCACCGTTTCCCCCGATTCATGCGTAGGGGATGTATTAGGGAAAAGGAATAAATGCAAAACCTCTAAATTGAAACCCAAAAGGTATCAAAAAGATTTAAACCTTGGGGAAAATGGATAGCAAGAAAAAGCGGAAAGACGTATATACGTCCTATTTTAAATTTTGACGAGACGTTTGAGCCGGGCACTTATGAAAAATTGCTTTTGCGGGCGTCGGGTATTTCATTGAACAAACATTGTAATGTATAAATTTGGGGGAACGCTTGAAAAACTCTGTTGAATTTTGGGGTCCAAACATTGAAAAGTTTGGGGCCCCCCGACCCCTTTCATGGATTAAGTTAACGTATGTCATGCAACTTTAAAGTCCATTCGATTTAAGATTTCGTTCTGGTACTTGTCTCCTTAGAAAGCACTTTTTAAAGTTCACCACATATGTGCTTTAAAAAAAAAGGGAAATTTTTGGGCCCTTCAGCTTCCCCAATTTTTCCGGTCTTTTTTTAAATTTCCCCAAATGCCCCAGTAAACGATTCAAACCCTTATCCATCGCTTCGCCATCTCCAAGCTAACGAATCATTTTTTCGCCATTTATTTTTCACGAAACAAAAGCAAGAGCAAGAATAGGAAGGAAAAAAAGTCACAAAATTTTGTAATCGGCGACAAAAGGGTTGGCTTTTGTGTCCCGGAACGATTAATAACATCCGTGTCCCCGACGCTTTCAAAACAAATCGTTCCTTCCTCTTGTTTTACCCATCGCATCGTCCATCAAGTCAAAGGATACGTATTATTGAGGCCATCAAGCTATCTGTCATAGACATTAATCACGGTCTCTGCCGGCTTTTTAGCTCTGGGAGAGTATTCAGATAAAATTTTTTTGTTTTCCGGGGGGATTAATGGAAACCCCGCACAAACACGGGGAAAAATACTCCCCATCCTTCAAAGAAAAATGGCATTTTAAATTAGAAAAAAATGGGGGATATACCCAATTTTATTGTTTGCTTCGATGGAAACGGGAGAAATCGAAAAGGCTTTCAGTATACAAAAGGGGAAGTCAGTGCTTTTCCTCAATGTTGGGGACCCAATATTCAATCAAATTTTTTGGCTCCCCTTTCCAAAAATAACAATGCATTGAATTTAATAATACTTTCTTTTACGCACTGCTAAAAAACAACTTTTCCCCTTAATGCCACCAAACCCCAAAAAACCCTTTGCTCCCAAAACGTTAAAAGACCCGGGCGTATATGCGTCTTTTTAAATCGATCATTTCTGTGCATTGCTATTTATAAAATTATTCCGAAGGCTTTGGAATGCAATAAAAGGACTTTGACAGTTTTTGTGACGGATTTTGTTTATGTGTTCCTTTTCTCTCCTTCCCCCTCCCCCATACATCACATAAGCGAGCCTGCGTAGAAAACGGAGGCATTGGGGAGCGATTCGAGTACCTTATAATCGGCAATTAAAGGATTAAAATATAATATGTACAAAATATCAATATAAGTGCTAATTTTATACATGACAAGCCCATAGGGTCACTGGTAATTATGAAACTTTTTCTTAACTTAGATTAGATTAATTTTAAATTGCATTTTGTATTATTTGCTTCTTTTAAAATGGCGAGTGACTCATATGCCATATTCTTCTTGAAAGTTTGTTTTGCTTTCTGGGTTGAATTTCAAGGACTTCTTAGACTTCTTTTTTTCCGATGGTTTTCTGAACCATAGGCATTTTTTTTTTATAAAGTTTAATTTTGTGGTGATGTTAAAGATTTATTTATTAATTTGTCAAAACCGGAAATCCGACGATGCTAACTCATCTTGATCATTCACCGGCGGACTTCGTTGCAGAGAGGTAAAATTCATCAAGCAAGAGTCTTAAGATTGTCTACAAATCAAGCAGCAAATCGCACGCATCTAGTCTCATTTGCAAAATCATGAAAAATTATGTTTGAATGCTTTTTCAACACGCATCACCCTATTTATTAATACAGGATGTATTTATATAATAAGCAAATGATCTCATTTACGTGACATTTGTTGGCTCAATGTTTACCATTAACTTAGTGGAGCCGACGTTGTAAACTGCATGGAATGTAGAGGTTTTATAAAAATTTTCAATATTCAGTTTCCTAAAATATTCACATGCTCAATTTCTCAAAATAGTCACTCAATCCATAAAGATCCATCATATAGCAAGAGATAAGCAAGCTAAATTCTGTCCGGAATCAAACTTCGTTATGGGGTTAAATTATACATTCTTTACTTCGGTATTCATTAAACATTGATAAATTGCTTTGTTTTACCAACATTATTGTACATTGATGAGTGTTAAGTTTATAATCAACGTCTAATTGAAATAAGATACATTTAGAAATTAAACAATTGAAAATCCCTTCTAAGTCAAGAAGTAAATATTTCTAAGGATACTTCTGTCATACAGGTGGGTCAAAAAGTTTTAGGAATTGGTTAATTAAATTTTATTAAGAAATAGAACACTAATATAATTCTGTTGGCCTTCTAAGTACTGTCATCTTTCTTCCACACACAGCGTTCGTATAACTGTTCAAACAAATCCTGAAATCCATTTTTTGAGAGGTCTTTCAATTGCTTCGTCGCATTTTGGAACACTTCATCTGAATCTTCAAAATGATGTACCTTCAGTTTTCTTTTTAGACATGGTGTGACGTCTCACGCATCCTTTCTCTAACATAACCTCTGTGTTCTTTGACGGCCACGATTAATGGCAAATCTTTTCCAACCCAAATCCAAGAAGTGAAACGAAGGATAGATGCAAATAAGATAACTTTTAAAAGGACAGAAGTTTTTGTAAGCATGATGGCAATTTAGAGAAAGTTCAGTTCAGAAAGGATAGAAGTGTAAATTGGCGGCTTACCTAAGAATCACGAAAATCTCGCCATTCATCCATGGTACATACCATTGTACGCCAGCTTAGAGGAATATCTGAAGTGGATTGGACCGTTGCTTAGATTTCAAGGTAGGAAGATTATATTCTGAATGCGAATATATTATTAGGATTGTGAGAGTAGGCGGATATAATATAATTATATAGATAAATGGTCCAATTGCGCGATCTGTGTTAATTACGGCTACGTGTTTTGGTTTATTCTCACTTAATATAAGTTTGTTCGATATATAAGTAATTTAAGTTAAATTCTTAATAAAAGTCATATTAAGAATTCTAAAATGTCTCATCATTTCGAGAATCCCACACCTCTAACTTACGCTGAAACCCCACGATATGGTCAACGAAGATCGACCATGTCGCAATGGAAACAGGTAAAAGTCCTATGCTGCTGGAATTGTTTACATATGTTTTCTTCAGAATCTTGAACGTCTCAAGGTATTTCTCGAGCAAAACACAAAATTTGATATTAAAACGCTTCTCTAGACTACATTGCAAAATCTGACGTATGAAAAATTCGCTTTTTCAGAAATAATCAGCAGCAAACGCCAAGAGTACAGGAAACAATTTCCAGATGGCTGCCTTTTTACTTATTAGTGCTGTCAACACCTGAAAAAGATATTTTACCTCCAACGAACACTTGCGTAAATATAGGGGACAATTCCAGGAACTTTTTGACTGTACAAGGATGCATCAAGTATCAAAGGAACTGTATTTTATGTCAGGGTTTCTCAAACTGTGGGGCACGCCTCCTAGAGGGGCATGAGAATATCAAAATTTAAAAATAAAAGATGTAAAAACAATTCTTAATTTACTGAAAGGAATCAAAACAAAATACTAAAAAATACACATTTATAGTGATGGAATATACTTACTAATGTATCAGCACTGCTCAAAATATTTCATCATTAATTTATCAATATTAAGTTAGTGAAAAGTTTAATAATTACTAGTAACTCTTTGGGCTTGTCATATACAAAATTATTTGTAAAATTTAATACTTTATGAGGGGTATTATTATTGTATGAGGGGAACGCCATGAAAATAATGACTGAAAATTGGGTCATAAACATTTAAATTTTGAGAAGCACTGATCTATGTCAACATAGATAAGAATCAGGATAATGACATTGATGAAAATATGTAATAGTAGTCAAATATCCTACTCCTACTTAATTTTAAAAATGTCTGGTACTTGCGTTTTATCGCAACCTTATTGGCGAAATGATATCGAAAGAAAGCACATGGTTGTCAATTCAGTGCGTACGATGCAAAAAAAATCGAGGTCGCCAACGGGAGTTATCCTCAATGTTTGCATTGTTGCAATAGTACGTAAATATCAAATTTTGTAGGTAAGTACCAAATTCTAAGCAACTGCATAATTTTTTTTAGACTTCATAAGAAGCTTAGCTGCTGTAGTTGCTTCTATCGAATCGTGGGTTCAAATCCTTGTTCCATAAAGTCTCACCATGTAAAGGAATCGATGTATGATAAATCTGTTAAAGCTGAAAATCCTTACGTTAGTGTAGTTTAGAGGTTTGATGGTGGTTCATATTTACAAAGCTTCTTACTAATAGTCCTCTTGGGAAAGTTTTGGTCCTTAAAAGTTATTTTATTAGAAAACTTCTTCCGAAAAGGAGAACGTAAGCATACAAATTAAAACTTCTATATAAAGTCTAGGATTTTAGGTCAGAAGGAGAGAGATAGGTAGACTGCTATCGGAGCAGTGATTAATCAAATTTAATGTGAGGCGTGGATATTTAGCAATTGATAACTGTATTGCATAAGGTGACGATCTGTCACTTGAGATTGAATCTAGGTTATGTATCTAAGAAGCTAGAGCTGTTGAAGTGACATAAGTGTCCTATTTAAATAAAGTCATTTCATATCTCGTGTGCCTCGTTAATTGTCTTAATATTTACTAATTGGTGCATCTTTTAACTTTAGATTAATCAAACTTGTGTTGTGGTTTGTTGTAAATAAATTTAGTGATTTTTAATATGGCTAGTCTTCCTTCCAATTCTCACACACCTTTAGGCATGGCGGCGATACCTGTACAAAGTTCATCGTCAAATACCCTATTGTATCTTGAAAATACAGTGCTAATAAAAAAGCAATTCATCATGGATTAGAAAGAAAAAAATATTTAAAAAAACCGGTCTTTTATTTTAAATATATAATAAATGAAGATGGATGGGGTGTAAATGGCACACAATTTTTTTACCAACAGTTAATTGGCTTAGTATGCTAGTTTTCTGCAGTTATTACTAAATAGGGCCCAGAGAGGAAACTTAATTATTTCTGTTTTAATCTAATCTATTTTTATAAACCAGCTACTTGCAGGTGTATAAACTTCTTAAAATATATATCTAGTTAACAAGAGGATTATTGATGCGAGTAAAACTCGAAGATATTTTCATTTACCGCTCTTTGCTGGGATTTGTTTGCGCTAATATGATAAAGACCATAATGCGATTAAAACGAAACAATATGTGTTATCCTTATTATTGAGTGGAATTTCAATAAAATTATCGTTTAACTTGTCAAATGCACGACAAGATTTTAATAAAGCTATCGATTGACGCAGTAATAAGTTTACTGTGTTCTCTCTACGGAGCGTATTGAAGATTGCTTTAAATAACTTTCGCATAAATTTTCTATTTTTGTATTGCGAATAAAATAACTTTTGATAATATCATCTAGGATATTGATTTTATCGAATTCTCGTAATGTTTATGCAACAGTATTCATTCATTATGTTTACGTTACCAACTCTGAAACTCAAGGGTTTAATTATCTCCTAAAGTTATTTAGATAAAGGAAAGAGAAAATAACTCGCTTTAACACAACAAAATGAAGAAAATTAAGTTATGTTTAAAATCTGGTCTGTTTTCCGTTGGAACTAATAAAACGGAAAAGAAACTGTACATATATACGTATACTCTGTCTCCAAAGAAAAAAGCAACAGAAAGGAAAAATGGTAACAAAATTAAAACAATTCATTGAAATGCAATGAAATTTTCACGGGTAGTTAAACAGAAACAATGCAGAGTAAAATAACAGAGAAAAAAAAATTAGTTTTCAAATAAGTGCTTAAGGGGTGTTGGAAAGCTAAAATCATATATTTTTTTGACAATTTGAGAATTTTACATTTTTAAATTGTATAGCTTTTAACCTTTCTAAAAATACCTTACTTTAACCTCTAGGGTAATTAGAAGCCCTTAAAATATATTTTTAAATAATGGTTGAAATTGGTCCACACTCATATGAATGATGCGAAAAATGTAAACCAAGTACTTCATTTTTGCTTAAAAGTTGAACGTCTGATATAAACCACAAAATGTATCTTCTATTGTAAATTGAGCCTTTTATTTTTTTACTTCCTAGCCGATTAGAAGTCTCGCTGTATACATTAAAATAAATTTATCTCAATATGTAAATTTTGATGTGCAATGTACCTTTTATGTTAAACTTCTGTTCACAGGTATGTGAATTTTCTTATGATATATTTATAAAGATGGCTAATATATACTAAAAAATGAGCTTTTGAAAAATTCAAAAAATTTATTTTTAAAATTTTTTTTGGAAAAAAATGGGAAAAATTTCACAATGTTTAATAAAATTTTAAAAATTTTAAAAAAAATTAAAAATTAGCTGCTCATTTTAGTATAATAAAAGTGTATTTTTAATTGTATGAAAGAATTTGCATGTACATATAAAGTTTTTGATTACATCGAAAACGCCTTTTTAATATTTTGGTATATATATATATATATATATATAGAGAGAGAGAGAGAGAGGTTTCCAACTCTCCTTAAATAATGATGTCCTTAACTTGGGCGAAATAATGTTGAGTTTCAAATATTAATTAGTATGGCGTATAAACATTATTTATTGGAGATTCAGGCTCGACAGCGAGAATTCTTTGCTGCAAGAAGGTCGTCAACCCCACTTTGTGTAATCTGTGTCCATTCTCTATCAATACATGTTCTCAAATCGTTAAGGTTTCGTGTAGGATTGCACAGAACGAAAGATGTCTAACGAGCAAGTTCCAGATATTGCTGTATTGCATTGGCCATTTCGTTTGAAGCACTGTGTTTTACACTCCACGTATTGATTGACAGCAAGAACTATGTTACTTTATATTATAGTACATAAAAATAGTATCATGACCCATGGCTGTAGGATATAGAAGTTACATGGGCCCAGGATTGCATCCTGATAAATAACTGCTGTCACTGTGTCGGACGAAAGACGTGCTGGTCAGTTCGGGAGCTGATTGATATCCTTGCCTCAAGTATGGCACCAGATGACTCTAGTTGTGTCTTTAAGAGATATTGTGAACATGAGATCGATTTTATGGGACTTTCCACACACATTCATTGAAAATCGTTGTTTGTATAGAATCGAGTCTCATCGGGGAACAATGTAATGATCCATTGCTGTGATGTCCAATGAAAGTTATCTATAGTCTATTGAAACAGAGCTCTTCTGTAAGATGAGTCAATGGCATCAAACCGAAGATAATTTGAAATAGTGAGGACTCTGATGCAACCATTTACAAACAGATTGACCGGATATCACTATTTTCACTCTAAAAAGTTGCCGGGTTGAACACATCCAACAACACTGAGTTTGCACCCACATGTAACGGTCCTCGCGGGTGGCTGCAGACCTAGAACGTCCGTTTATTAGATCTTAATAAAATGGTTTTTACATCTATTGCATTACATCACCCTATGTGTGGATATATGAATATTTTATTGCCTAGCTGTTTTCACATTTCATTGCAAAAACTTAAACTCATTCCATTGGTATAGATAAGTTTTTTAAAATCTTTATTCTTTATAGTATATCTTTAAGTGTCTCAAAAAGTTTTTCGCAATTCATAAAAATATCATTCCTTCTACTGTGACACGGTGTTATGAATACAAAAGTATTTAATAGCATTTTACTTGCAGTTTTCTTCAAAAAAGAATACGTTTCTGTTTGTGCTTCTTATGTTGCAATGAATTAAGCAATTTAATTGAAAAAAAGAGAACTATGTTTTCCTACACAAATAACTTATTATTGAGATAATAAGAGCTGTTAAATTAAAATTTTAACAATTTACGATAATTAAGAATTTACGAATATAAATACGCATTTTTAACTCGCAACGTTATCATTTTAAATAAAAATGGTTGCAAAACAGTGTTTTTACTCTAATAATGTTTAATATTTATATAATTTTATTTCAAAAAATGTTAAAATGTTAATTTCAAAAACAAAATTAGGAAGCAGTAAATAATACCTGTACCATAAAATATTTAATTAAATTCAACATATTATCAAATCATTATCTCAAGCATTAGCATTCTTATGCACATTTTTTATTTCGTTCACCGAGCAATTTTTCACTCACTTTCCCCATAAACCTACTCCAAACAAGGAAGGCTTGTTTCTACGTGTTTCGTGAAGCACATTTCAACGGTTCCTGCCTCCTAATTAAATAAATAGCTTGCTCCTTTTCCTCCTTTATTTGCAAAACAGACGTAAAGAGCTCCAAGATTAAATATTTCCGGAAGCAATTAGGAGCTAATACTCAGGACAAACAGCGATTTTCGTTCGCCTCGAAGAACTACTTTTCTCTTGCTGTTACTTTTTTCCAAGTACTGATCGAAAAAAAAAGTACATTTTCCTGTTATTTACAGAAAAGGGAAATTTCATTCTTGACTGATTCCACCACACTTTAAATAAAGGATAAGCAACGTTCGGTGATTTTATTTATCCTATTAACAAATGGATCGTACGAAATGTATATATTTGGATCCCTTTTTTTTTTTTAAAAAATGGGTTTTTGAATAGAGTGAGATTGGGGTTTTCCCAAGAAAGCGTTTTTGGTTTTAATTTTTTTGTTTTCACACTTTGATTCGACACTTTTTTCTAATTAAGTTTTTCGTTGTGAATTAAATGTGTTTTGAATTAATTTGCGTTGTACTGAGAAGATTAATTTTAGTAACTAATGCGTCGAAATAATTCGAAGTTATTCAGTTATAAAAATGCAATAATGAAATACAAATTGAACAATGTGTCGCCCATCCGGTATAGTGGCTAGTGATGCTGACTGTGGTGCCGTAGGGTCTGGGTTCGACTCCGGGTGAGATAAGGATGTTTGTGTTGTAATCCTTCTTTTCTTTGTGTTGTGTGTTTCAGGCTTACTTCTGTGTAAGTCCCTGTGTGAAAATTTTTTTTGGTGCACGGGTCTATAAATGTTTACAATAAAAAAAAATTGAACAATATGAATATAAATACATTCTGTCCTTGCGCATTATCCCCCAAACCCACGGGAACATAAACAAAACCCCTAGTTGTAAAAAAATTTAAACGCCCCCACTTTGAAAGGGGTTGGGCCCAAATTGGCGAGTTTTTAGAGTTGACGATTTTTTTTCAATAAACGTAAGTACCTACTTCTTTTTTGAATATTTAAGTTTAAAAAAATGTTCCACAAAGCCTTTCAGAGTCTATAAAAGTGGGGAAATGAGAGATCTTAGCAGACCCCCTAGAAATCGGCTGGGAACCCCAGCCGATTTCTAGGGGTTCTAGTAAGAACCACTGGATTAATGAACTGAAATACTGAAAAAGATGAATAAATCTCTTAATTTTCTGAAAACATGGCTGAACATGATAAGGAAAAATATTTTCCCCAAAAACTTGAGTAACCACCTTAGTTTTACCAAATAGAAATGTGCGTCTTAAAGTGCTTGAATAAAAATATATTGCTTTTCACTGAATGTGAAGAAAATGGTGTCTGATTGGATATGGTAGAGATCTTCATAGCCAATAAACTTCTGCGTATGAGTCCTGTTGAGACAACCCTTGAGACAACCTGATCTTGATTCCTTACCCTTGAGACATTCGTTGAATAAAGGAAGCTGCTGAACTTTAAATAGAAGAAGGGATTTCAAATTCCTCATGAGGTAAAAATTGTTAGGAATAAAGTTGTCAGCTTAAATACTGTCCTAGAGTTACTATAGAACAGTGGTCTTCAAGTTTTTCAGACTCACGGAACCTTAACAATAAAATGTTTTGGGAAACCCCATTTTCACAGAAGAATGCATCTAAAAATAATATTTCAACACGTTATAGGTATTTTAAGTAAAGACCATTAAAGAAAGGTATTGTATTTGATGATAAAAAACTTCAAGTAATGCTAATATAATTTATTCTCATTAATAGTATTAATTTGCACTCCAGATGTCACCGCACATTTATCATAAGTAACAACTGGGATATGTGCTTTCATTTTGTTTCATATTTTTTTACACTTGCATTTTATTTATTTATTTTTTTTTTGAAATTCCTTACTCTTGCATTTTACTTCTTAGACACATTTTTTGCATTCTGTTTACAAATGTTTTCTTTTGACAAACTGTCAAAGTCTTGGTCTGTTGAAAACCTTTGAAGAAATTGGATGACATACTGGGTAAATTGTTAACTGAAAATCAAGAAGTTTTCTTTCATTTTTCAATTTAAAATACAATATGTTGATAGTTCAGTCCCTCGTTCTAGTTCTATCAGTAATAAATGTTGATTTTAAATGATATACTGAAATGGATTTTTAATCTAGTCCATAGTAAACGTGAATACATTTTGCACACACATTTGTAATTTCCATTTCGAATTTTTTATTTCAGGTTGTGTTATATGCCTTGTAAAACCCCAGGTTTTCGCGAAACACAGTTTGAAGACCACTGACTAGAACAGGGGTGGCGAACCTTTATGGATCACCGTGCCATTTTTTCTAAAGAAGTGTTTAATGAGGTATAGACGTGCCGTCAAATAATTTTGACGCAATTATTGGGAAAATAATAAAACTAAATACTGAAAACTCAAAACTCATTATTCATTACAAAAATATACCTTTTGCACAGTAAAGTTGCAAATGTTTTAGATAACCTGTAATGCAAATTAAAGTAACATATATTAGTGTGGCTTCTGTTGTTGCAGATTGAAAGACAAATAACTTGTATTAGGATTGTAAGATGTTTCTTTTATTAAAATGCAAATGCGGAATTGGAGTCATCTGCCAAATGGTTTCCAAGCAATTAATTATTATTGCTGTGGTTCACTTTTTTGATAAGAGGATTTGTGACGTTTCAAAATGCTTTTTTTATAGACGATATTCTGCATACCACTGTTTTAGAATATGACAATCTATGCGTAGACAAATTTTGCATCATAAGCAACTGTAGTTTGCGACGTAACTAAGGCAAAACAATAACAAACAAGTGTGCTCCCCGCCGCCCTGAGACCGATCACTCGCGTTTGTTCGTTTTCATGGAGAACTAAGTTATCTCGAAATAAAATGCAAACCATTTTGATCACTGGTGTGCCCAAAATATTTTGTCACCTGCCATTGAACTATTGAACGAACTGGTGGCATGCGTTGCACTGGTTTGCTATCCCTGGACTAGAACAATGTTTATTCAAATTGAAAAACTGAGATCGCGTTTAGTGTATAAATTTCAATGGTTAAATTCGATCGTTATAATATAAATTTAATATATATATATATATATTAATTCAATTGCATTTATTTATGTACATTCATGTTGCTTAAGACAAAATAAAATGTTTGATGTCCCCTCTTTTTTTTCCCCGGATTCTGTTTTAGGCTTTTCAAATAATGTATAATTTGATAGGAGAAAATATAATAAAACTCATTCAGTCAGTCAGGGAATTATACCAAGAGTAAAATAATATTCGATTGCTATTTCCACTGAATTACAAAATACGAAGTGTTACACAGTATTTCCTTCTAATGTTTATTGAAGGAATCTTTATATAGATATATGAAGGATTATAATCTTTTATTTTCGATACCCTCACGCCCCCTAGGGGGACGTGCCCCTCAGTTTGAGAAACACTGAGTTAACGTAATAGGATATAGAAACTAAAGTTGTTGGGCACGCTGCATCTATCGGATTCATTGACCCCTGTCGCACGACATATGAAGAAATCACCCTCGTACTTGACACTTAATCTCAGTGCGAGTGACGAAAAGCAGATAGAAGAATGTTGGGCGTGTTCCAACTTACCACGTGGACGTAGTTCCGTAACTACTTTTATTATGTATCTAAGAGATTAACCTAACGGAACGTTAAAGTAATAAATTGGCTACATGGAAGAAATTTTGAGTTACAGAGGATAGACCTTGCAAATATCCCATTATTACAAAACACTCAGCAAACACGTTAACTGTCCAGGACGTATATATACGCCTTTCTGAAATACGATCTTTCCTTTGCGCTGCTATCAGTAAACCTATTGAACTAGCTTTGTAATGCAAAAAACCTACCTTGAGAATCTTTGTGAAGGATTTACACATTTGAAAGAATAATTTATTTAAGCATTTTCTTTTCACCCCCTCCCCCAATCAACTACTAACACACGCCTATGTGAAAAACAGTGGAAACGGGGAGCGAATTGAGTAATTCTCAAGACAGTTAAGGGGCTAATATATTTGTAAGTCAGATTAAAAGCAAGGTATAACTAATTTACTATAAGATATATTCTAAAGCACAAACGTTATGTGCATAATTCTCTTTATATATAACATTGAAGATAACGTTGTTGTCGCAAATATACAATGTAATTTAAATTCGAAATGCCAAACGATAATAACAGTAATATTTCAAGCAATCGAGTGTTCCCTATCAATAATACTACTTTGTTTATAAACTTACAATATTCAAACACAATTTCCAAGAACAGAACTTCGTTGAAAGTCCATTGTAAAGGTCAGAGATCCGTGATGTTGCTATTGATTCAGTGGAGTTCTACGAAATGTTAATTTTGTGATAAACTTCTCCGAAGTAGGACTTCAGTCATTTAATAAGAGAGAATCCCCTGCATTCTAAATTCCTTTCATTATTGATTTAATACATCACGATGTCTAGATGGGCCCTTGAATAAAGCATTATCACAAAACTAGATATTTTTACGAGTGTTGTTCGACTTGCAAAATATGCACTTGTGCATTGAAAGAAATCGTTGTAAGCCTTAATACCGTACAGTAGTGTAAAATGAAAATAATTTCCGAGAAGTTAAGATAACTTTAACACGAAATTAAATAAAATGTTGTAAAAATATTAAGAGTATATTAGATTTTTTCTAACTATTATTGTTATCTTCATCATCAAGGGAGTTAGTTCAACTTACAATGATAGGAAAATGTAATCAATTCAAATTTTTGCTGTAAACATTGTTCGAAATTTTCATTTTACAAACTAGACTTTCATTTTACTGTTTTGTTAAACTATTTCTATGGAAGTAGAATTTAAGCAAATTAATTTAAATTTACTAAAGAATTTTAAATTATTTTCAAAAATTTTAATTACTTTTATTTAAATATTTTCAGTAATTTTAAATTAATTCTTACTTGATAAAAGACGATAAGAATTATGTTCCTCTTTGAGTAAGTATATTTTGTAAAAATCGTTTGCAAGTCAGAAATTTAATTATATACATGTAATTAAATTTCTGATAAAAACAATAAATTTAAAAATAATAAAATTTAAAAGTTATTAAAAGGAATATATATATTTTTCGTAATAAATTTCCAAGAAGGAAATTTGACATCTATTTGAAGACAAAACTTCATACTAGTTCTTTTAGTTTTAGAATTAATCATTTCAGTCTTAAGTTTGGAATGGTAAATTGAGATCCAGTTAGAGTTTCGTTCAAATTATATAAGAAATGTGCAATGACATTTATTTGGCGTTCATATTTTCTCTCATGAATTTCGATTTTACATATTGAAAGTATTATAAGCTTTTCTTTTAATTTTATTAAAATATTTTAAAAATACTATCTTAAAGAGTACATTTATAAAAATAATAAATCACATTTTTTTAAAAAATTTAAAGTTAATTAATTTTTAAAAAATTATTTGAATTGGTGTTTTCTTATTTTTTTATTAATTATGCAAATCGTTTCTTGGAGTATAAAACTACAATCATTTGACTAACATTCTTAATTTTTCAAAATAATTTCATGATTAGCTTGGTATTTTTTGAGTAACATTTATCATGCTCTTTAATTTTATAACAATTTAAACCTGCTAGAGGGATTGTAACAATATGTAAGTTGCATTTTCACAGATATAAAAGTTCATTTTCAGCATGTATAATCATAATTATCGTAAGGTACACAAACATCTAGCTATTGATATTTATACAATAGGATATGCTTTTGTAGGACTACATTTTGCAGAGTATTTTTTACAATAAATGACATATTTCAAAAGAAATACATTCATTATAACTACAAAATCACTAATCTCTAAGCCACTACGTTTAAATAATGCTCTTACGTATATTTTAAAAATAATGCAAAAAATGTCTGAAACTATATTTGAAGTAATTTAATTTTTATAAAATAACGTTTATAATTACACTAAAAAGAATAATACTCGTTTGTTAGCATAATGCTCGAAGATAAAACCATTCTTTAAGAAAAGACTACATTTTGTTTCCTTCAGATTTGAAAAATTAAGAAATAAAAGAATAATAACTATACTTTTTTGTGTACCATTTATATAAATTTGTAAGCCATTGGTTGGCGTGAAAACCTATATATATTGAGAACATGTACATTAAAAGTTATCCACATATATGATTATTACAATGTTACAGTGATTATTGTAAAATTTCAATTCTTTTGTACACAACGAAAGAAATTAATGAACTTATTTGTACTTAAAATCACAAAATGCCTGATTATAAAATAAACATATAATCTTTCAAGTTATCTAAGCCGTTGGTATATTTTATAAGAGAAAAATACTTCAGATATTTTCCAGTGTTAAAATCTAAAAAATAAGTTGTTTTCCACCAACCACAGTAGAAACCTGCAGGAACGGAATTTCATAAACGGCTTAAAAAAAGACGGTTTACAAATTTATTGCTAAGTAGTGTTAGTAACTTCATTTTAGAATTAATTTTATATTAAAATAGAATAGCAAGTATTTTTTTACTTTTTGATAAGACTTTTGAATATTGATCTCTTTATATTCAGAAGTTAAAAAAAGGAAAGAAAATATGGTATATCACTTATTAAGCTTTAGTTCTAGAGCGTTTCTAGGAAAAAATGCATGTAGAAAAGAACGATGAGTGAAACCAAGATAGTTATTACAAAATAAACGAGAACCATTGAGATTTTGTTACATGAGGGTAGACCCAGAAGTATTCAATTTTGCGTATAGATGACAGTAGTTATTTGAAAAGAATGGCTATAATCGAAAAAATACCTACCTTCTTCTTAAAAATTAAATTTAAATTTAATTGTGATGCTTAAGTTTGAAGTTTGACCACTCTAAGTTGCTTAGTATTTGTTGGTCAGGGATTAATATTGAACGCTATCGTAGTATTTGTAAACGTAGGAAAAAATTAGCCATCGATATGTGATACAATACTTTTATGTAAAAGGTATTGTCCATCAATCACGGAATGGGGCTAGATTCTATTCTGGGGATGTCTGCCTTCGTTTACAAGTAGAAAATATTGGGTGGCAGAATTTTAACGAGGCCGTTCGAGCTGACAATATGTGATCATTGCAAAGGTTGACGAAATAAGGTGACTGCATCGGAAACTGTGAAAAATGTTCACAAAATTGTATTCGATGACCGTCGACTGAAAGCGCGAGCTATTGGCTATTGTAAGTATTGCAAAAAAGCTATACATAACATATTAAGGGGACACAGTACGATTCAATCCACCAAAATCGGTCAAAAAACCAAATTTAATTTTTTTAGCCTAAATTATTCTATATATGCTTTTCTATAACCTCACAAAATTTGAAAGCTCTAAACTTAAAAAACGCAGAATTCTGATAGCTTTCATGTTCGTTTTTATTCACATCCCTATGTCAAATCAAAACTTTAAACTGACTTATCTCAGAAAGATAAAATAACTAGATTGTCTTCATTTAAAATGCTATGCTTTTTTTCTATTGTGCCTAATGCTTTGAATTTTTTTTACCTATTGCTAATAGTACATGTAACAAAAGTTGGTATGCATTTTTGAATCAAAGCGATATTTATTTTTTTTTTAAAATAATTGAACTCAGAATTTATACATTTTTTAAGGAATTTTCAATAAACATTCATAAAAAGAAGTATTGTATGAATACCAATCACGTTAACGCAAAACCCATTCCAAATTTATTATGCATTGTTTGAAGTACTTGAAATTCGAATTTCATGCGTGTACGTAAATTTTTGTAGGAGGAGTAGCATTTTAAAATCACTTGACAAATTGTAAGTTTTTTCTTAAAAAAGTTATATGACTAGCTTTATATATAAGAAATTTTGAGCACAAAATCTGCTTAACATAGTATACATACATAGGAGGCAACCAAAAAAAATTTTAAAATCCTAAAATTAAAAATTTTTGTGAAAATCGTACCATGTCCTCTTAACGGGAAATTATGACATGAGAAAGCTATGCGCCAAAGGAAGGGTTATTTAAAAGGGAACACAAACAGCTGCTTGAGGATGTTTCCTCCGAGTGTTTGTCAAAGTTTAACGGCTGCCAAGCTTATTATTTTGTGTCGATTCATAACCATAAATAAAAATGCATCCATCACCTCACACTTGAAGCGGAAGAACAGTAAAAAACTGACTGAAAAGGAAAGGATTGGCTCTAAAGTAAGTGAATTCCGTTCCTAGCTAGCAAATTCATCTCATCAGTTTTTTTCGAATGCACCTCAGAATATTTCATTGATTATTCTCAGAAAGGAAAGCAATCATCATTGAGTATTATGATAATTTATAGAAGTTGCTGAGTGATAAGATAAAAACAAACGACCACTTTCGAAGGGAAAAAAAAGTGTTCTTTTATCAAGGCATGGATCGGTTTAAGCACCCTCATCATGATGGCCTAAATCAAACACTTAAAGTTTGAATTGTTTCTCACGCACTCTATTCGCCAGATTTAGCCCTCTCAGATTATTTTCCGTTTCCGCGCCTTAAAAAAATAGCCCGGTGGTAAAAGATTTTACAACAGTGTGGAAAGATGAAGTCTGTAGTGGTGGATATTTTGTGAAATTCAATAATTCTTACTATAAACGAGGTGTCAAATCTATGGAACATTGCTGGGGACAATGCATCTTGCTAAAAGAAGATTATGTAGAGAAGAAAAATCAGTTTTTCTCAAGTTTTTATTGTTTTCTTAGTTTAATTGTTTATTAGATTTATATTGCTTTCTTAGTCAAAGCGCAAAACAAATAAATAAATGGAAAGTTTTTTAAGAAATCCATCCAGACATAGCAGACTAAAAGATATCAATCATAAATAGAAATTAAGTAAATCTTAACATGTTTTTAAACATTTTTTATTTGCATTATTTTTGACAATTTAAATTCAGTTCTCTCAAAATGTCATTTTAGATCATTCTTCAAAATGTTTTGAGATCACTATTTTAGACTTACGTATTGTACACTTTTGAATACTTCACATAACTGGAGATTTTAAGGTATCCGACTACGTTCGGAACCGTGATTTTGCAAAAGCGTATAAATGGATAATATTTATGATATTTAGTGCCACTTAGATTAGAAAATGCATATAAAATTGTTTTAAGAATAGTATTACAATAACAAATCATTTAAGTAAAATATTTTGACAAAAAATGAACATAGAATGATCAATTTTCAAAATATTCTCCTTTTGTGAAAAATGCTTCTATTATAATAATATTTTGCCTGCATATAGCTCAGACCTCTCTACAGAGTCTCAACTAGAATTTTTGAAATATATAACTTAGAAGTGGATTTATCCATGTTTTACGATAACAGAGGGGAGCAATTTTAAGAAAAAAAAAGGCCGATAATTATTTCAATGGGTTGTAACTCTGAAAATAAAGTGAATTTTTTAAAAATCATAGTTTAGCCTCTGGACAGAGGGTTGAGCTATAGACAGGCAAAATATTTATATAATAGATGCATTTTTCATAAAAGGAGAGTTTTTTTGAAAAAAGGTTATTCTAAGTGAATTTTTTGCCGAAATATTGTTTTTAAATAATTGTTTTTTGTCAAAATGTCCTTAAAATCATTTTATACATGTATTCTAATCTAAGTGACACACTAAATATCATAAATATTATCCATATATACGCTTTTGCAAAATCACGGTTCCGAACGCAGAAAACGAAAATTTGTTCTCGCATTGGGTGGTTCTATATTAGGCAATAACGAATTTATAAAAATATGTTTACTCAGCGTACACTACACAATGCATTAGGTATCAAATAAAAAGAATTACGTCCCCTAAACCTACGGAGAACTTTTTGATTTTACAAAAGCCACATATAAAGGAGGGACCGCTTCAAGAATCACATTTCTTATCAGAACAATATCTCCTTCAAAGAATTGAAACATTTTCCTCGTTCTATTGCTTCTTTGGACTGGGTATGGCAGATAAATTGCGGCCGACTCCACGAAATGGCCAGTGGCCGAAAGTCCCACTTCCTGTCCGTCAGCGATAAGGGGATGAAATCATTCGTCACGAGTAATGGTCAAGCGATAGGGGCAGCAAGAAATGGAGTGTCTATTCTGCACGATAATCATCTTAAAGGGGACGGCAATCCAACCCACTAAAGTAGCGGATACATTTTGCGTTCCTATTGGAATGAAAATTCTTTCTTTTCCTTTTGCCAGAAAGACACAAGTAGTTTGTGTTCCAAATGGTGCGTATTTCGACTTTTGAACTGGAATCTCTCGTATTCCCTTATAACCCGTTGCTTTAAAATTGTATTCAATCTAAAAGAGGAGTGGTATGTTCTCTTTTAGAATACAGAAATTCTGTATGTATTCCTTTGGAAAAGTTATGAAAAGACGCAGGTAAAATGATCTCACTGAATGCAGAAGACAAGACTGTATGGATATGATATCCAAAACTCAAATTAAATTGAGTATATTTGTTTATTATCTATTTTGAGTGCGTACTGGAAAAAATTTCAATTTTTTTGCACTATTTTTTTTTATATTAATTATTCGACTACGTTCGGAACAATGATTTTAAAAAAGGGAATAAATGGATACTTTTCATGATATTTAATGTCACTTAGATTAGAATACTTGTATAAAATGGCTTTAAGGACATTGTGAAAAAAAATTTATTTAAATACAATATTTCGGCAAAAAATTAACTTATAATAACCTTTTTTTCAACATGTTCTCCTTTTGTGAAAAATGCTTCTATTATAATAATATTTACCTGTATATAGCTCAGATCTCTGTACAGAGGCTCAACTATGATTGTTGAAAAATTTACATTTTTGTCAGAGTTTACAAGCAATTGAAATAATTATCGCGTTTTTTTTCTTATAATTTCTCCATTCTGTTGTCGTAAGACATGGATAAACCCATTTCTAAGTTATATAGTTCAAACATTCTAGTTGAGCCTCTGTACAGAGGTCTGAGCTATATACAGGCAAAATATTATTATAATAGAAGCATTTTTCACTAAAGGAGAACATTTTGAAAATTGGTCATTGTATTTTCATTTTTTGTCAAAATATTGTACTTAAATAATTTTTAATTTTAATACTATTCTTAAAACAATTTTATATAACATTTTCTAATCTAAGTGACACGAAATATCATAAATATTATCCATTTATACGCTTTTGCACAATCACGTTTCCGAAAGTAGTCGGATATTTTAACCCTTAATTTCCACTGGCGTACATATCCGTCTCACTCAACCAGTGCGTTAAGTACCTGGACGTATATATACGTCCTGCCGAAATACTATTCTTTTTATTTCCATTGCTATAATTAAACTTTTCCAAAAGGTGTGAAATGTAAAAAAAAATGACCTTGACAGCGTTTAGGAAGTATTTACTTATTTTAGAGAAAAATGTGCTTATTTGTGCCTTTTTTTGTGTTACTGCATACGCTTCCCTTTGCAAAAAACGGTTTCACTGGAGTGCGAATCGTGTAACTTTTAATTAGCAGCTAAGAGGTTAAAGATGATAAAATACTTTTTTTATGATTTTAGGTGTAAAAATGGAGCATTGTAATTGCATTATTTCTTTTCGAATCTTTATGCTTCTCAAATACAAATTCAAAACTTGTAACAAAAAAAAAAAAAAAAAAAAAAAAAAAGCCAATCTAATATCTTAATACATTTTTGATAATAAAGAAATCTTGAAAACAGTATACTTTTCGTATACTATCCGTATTTGCGATATTCTTAATAGTACAAGTAAATGTTATAACAGAAAGAAACATAGACTGAATTCAAATCTCTCAAACCAAACTTTTTCAACTAAATTAATCAATTCTGAAACTGTTAGCAAAACAATAACGTTTCATTATCAGGTGCATATTTCCAAAATTGTATAACGATACTTTGGAAACATTTGTGACGTAATTACTTTTTCGGAAGGCAAATGAGTTCTACAGCATAACTTAAAAATTGTTATTTTACAAATACACACATAACTCGTGTGTGAAATAATTAAAAGAAAAGGAAAACAATATTACTTAAGGACAATATAGTCTTGGGGGTCTCCACCGAAGGACCGATTTCCTGTTAGGGAACTAAATACTTCTCAATGTTCACGTAATTTCGCTCGTGAAAGTACTCACGGTTGGTCAATACTGACGCTAAAACTCAAAAACTAAAAGGTAAGTCAACCTTCAACCTCTCATTATCCAACCAACAGAGAAATCATAGGCGTAGTTCCCATACCAATCTCTAGCTTTAAAGTCCACCGCACGAGGGATGACATGGTCCAATAGCCGAAAAGTAATCCGGGGTACGTTCAAACACAATTGTTTCTGAGTCACGTGTCTCTTTTGAAGGCGTGACATATTCCACCCTTAAGGTATCCGACTATGTACGGAACCGTGTGATTTTGCAAAAACGTATAAATGGATAATATTTATATTATTTAGTATCACTTAGATTAAAAAACGCATATAAAATTGCTTTAAGAATATTATTGCAATAAAAAAAATTATTTACGTACAATATTTTGACAAAAAAATGAACATAGAATGACCCATTTTCAAAATATTCTCCTTTTGTGAAAAATGCTTCTATTATAATAATACTTCGCCTGTATGTAGCTCAGACCTCTGTACAGAGGCTCAACTAGAATTTTTAAAATATATGACAGAAGAGGGTTTATCCATGTCTTACGGCAACAGAGGGGAGAAATTTTAAGAAAAAGAACGCCGATAATTATTTCAATGGTTTCAAATAATGTGAATTTTTCAAAAATCATAGTTGTGCCTCTGTACAGAGGTCTGAACTATATACAGGCAAAATATTATTATAATAGAAGAATTTTTCACAAAAGGAAAACATTTTGAAAAAATGGTTTTCCTAAGTTCATTTTTTGCCGAAATGTGTTTAAATAATTTTTTTGATCAAAATGTTCTTAAAACAATTTTATACATGCATTCTAATCTGTGACACTAAATATCATGAACATTATCCATTTATGCGCTTTTTTAAAATTACGGCTCCGAACGTAGTCGGATACCTTAAAGAGAGACGAAAATAGAAAACCTAAGACACTCCGAGGTTGTGCTATCTTTTGTATGAAGTAATACATTTTTCACATAAGGTTTCGTTTATATAAATTATCTTTTTGACGACTAGGACACCAAAATGA
>BMAV01000045.1:47448-60598 GCA_019973955.1 Trichonephila inaurata madagascariensis | reverse complement strand
GAAAATATATAGAGCTAAAAAAAGTAATTCCATCACAGATGAGTGATCCAGAGAAAGCCGTTTCGACTGGTGAGCTTGGAATCCTAACTCTTGATTTACTGATATATTTCTTTTTTATCCTATCTCATAAAGAAATAGAAGGTAGTCAAGATGAAAAGAGAGGGAAGTGTTCGAATATGGAACAGCTTTTCACTCTTTAGTTCTGTTTATTTTCACTCTTATTGTTTGATTGGGAAAGGTGAGAAGTTTTGAAAAAGAAGTTTGATTAAATAGTTTTTGGTATGAAGCTCTTTAGATAAACAATAGATATTAACAAATTTTAAAGATGGTATCTGGGGCAAGAATAAAGTTGCTTGAATCTTTAACTTTATAAGATTAGTAACTGTGGTAGGTGATGAAAATCCTCTATCTACTTGCAATAGGTATAATGGTCCCCACAAATTCTGATTTACTAATTCAGAGGATCCGTATTTGTAATGTCATGACTCAAAATTGGTATAAAAGCAGAAAACATGATGCACTGTACCAAAAATAAACATAAGTAGAAGTAATAAACTATAGAGAGTAGAACGTTAAAGATTAAAATAAAGATGATAAATTCCGGAATATAGTTCCAATAAAGTCTCTGTTCAATGTAATAATTATTTATTAACTGAAGTTGGGTTACTCAAAGGCAACACATATTAATAAAAATAATGGACAAAGAGAGCATGGATGGATTTTCATAGAAAGCACATTCTTTCCTCACTCAGCGCCAACTGAAAATATGTGGTAATAGGAGGATGTTTCAACTGCTTGGAACAGTCAGTTACAGTTATTACAACGAGAACGGTTACACATTACTTATTAATCTACTAATTCAAAGTATGAGAAGAAGATAAACCTATAAGTGCACAATCATAATCCAAAACAAACTTATGTGTAAATTACCAAACAAGATGCTGTATCTTCTTCCTATAGTGTCTTTCCCAATAAGTTGAAGTTGGTTCTAGAAGAACCACATTAATTAAATCAGATCCAACCAAAACGATCAAATAGTCTCACTATAGGATTTTCTAGTTGCAGCCTATAGCAGTATTGTCTACGCAATGAATTGCCATCTAACTAACATTTTAGTTACAATATCTCAGTTTTTAATGATAATGACTATCTTAATCCAGTTGCCTTTCACATCACCTTACATTTAACTACTTATCAGCTCATATAACTTTTTCTCTGTAAAGAAATTAAATAAATATTTAATTAAACCTCAAAGAAGAAGCCTCAAAATAGTTTTGAGAGTAAAATCTCGTGGGGTATAATTGTGCAAGGGAAAATAATCAAATCCAGAATTAATTGTGTGTGTGCTTTATGGATTTTTAAAGTTAATTATCTGGTGTCCAAAAAGTATGGCTTCATTTTCAAATTAAACTTTAATTCCAAATAAGCAAACAAAGATAGTTGCCATTTTTTATGTTCCATAAAGAATATATCAAAGTTTTTTTTTTCTTGTTACAATTTTTTATTGCATGGTTTCAATGGGCTCACCATTATTCGTGCCCACTACATCGAAACTATATGAGTAACGTCCTCTCAGCTTTTTCTAGTGTTGTAAGATTTTGTTTTGGATAATACACTACCTGTGGTCATAAATCTTTCATGCTGATAATAATTTGTAGATCTTAAAGATGAATTTCCTTTACAGGTAGTCCAAAATTACAGATAGTCCAGAACATTTATTGCAAATTTAAGTTGGATAAACCATGCTGCAACGTGGGCTTGTTCTTGCAGTGAAACCATTTTGAGCTATTATCCGCAAACGAATATCTTTATTAAGTTTTAATTCATTTTTGAAAACGTAGTTGGAGTTTTCTTACACTCTATATTATTTTAAGAACAGATGAAATGTACTGTTTTTATCATTTGTTAAATTGTTACCATGGAAGTTTATGAATATGTTGCATATTCTTAGTGACTATGAAGTGCAATTGTAATCAAGAATATTTAAAATGTAACTGATTACTTTTAATCTAGAAGACAGAGGATGTTTAGCTAATTGTAACAAAACGATATCTCATCGAATCTGTGGAGGAATCCGCTGATTGCTTGGATTTAGTCACCTGACTACTCGCAGACAACATTGAAAAATATTAGCAAATTGATACAACGAGTTTTTCAACCTAATCTCACAGAATATTAGCTGTTCAACTTTTATTAAATACGATGTGTTTTCCATTTACTATAAAATTACATTATATTCTACTTTGAAGGGAACTCGTCACATATGGAAATCAATGATAACGAAAAGGCAGACTTACTAGACAAGAGAAGAACACTTGAGCCACAAGACAACAAACCACTTCCTCCAGAGTCTCTTAAAAAGCATATTTTTTTTGAGAAATTAGTGGATACTCTTAACTCTAACCAGGCAGCAAAATCAACAGGAAAATCTTGGGCTAACATTCATGAAACTTGGAAAAGGTTTTGTCTAAAGCACCGTAAAGAGACTGTGGCAAACTTCAGACAGCAAACATACCATTATTGCAGGGTATATTATCTTAATAATATAAGCATCCTTCCAACTAGTATATGCCACATTTGTAATTCGGGCATCATGAATGCAGAGCATCTTATATGCCCAGAACTAGATAAAAAGTCGCTAAAACGTGATGAGATAAGTAAACTATACTAGAATGCCAGAACTTTTAAGAACTTCTTTAACGACTACAGCTTTTATGTTTCTTCTCTTGTTGCTTAAACATTTTTACTTTTGTTCCCAAGTTAATTTGTCCTGGTTTTTACTTTAAATGTTTGTTATTATTTTTATAAATAATTTTTCATTGTTCTTGTGGGATACTTGAGCTGTGTTATATGTTTGGATTAAACCTTCCAATATAGCCATATGTAGCAATAATATATTCAACTCAGCTGATATAGTTAAAACAAGAATATAAATTACTACTTATTATTACTTCCACGCTCATGATATAATTTTAGCTTATCGTGATAAACACCTGTTACTTTTCTAATTACTGCCTTTTTTTCTCCAACACAATCATTATTAAGAAAAATCGTTGAATATATTTCATCAAGCCACTACGTTCTTTAACTGTAAAAGAAGCGTGAATACAATGAAAATGCACAACATTGCGTTGGCAGTAATAAGATTTGTATAACTGTGCTAATGAAAGATCACGGCATTTTCAAATTTGTCAAAGACATTTCACCACAGTCACGCGATGCGAAGATTAATTTTCGAACAAGAATGTTTTTGACACCATTCCATCCTATTTTATAAGATTACGCCTGTCTCATTATAGTCACCAAATTTTGTTTCATGATAGCAAAGGTGAATGTAAACGTTTAAGATTACTTTAATATTCAAGAATATTTAACTTAGTAATTATTGGAGAGTCATTATATGTCAAACAACTTCTTGGTAATTAAAATGTTTTAACACTTACTACATTTGGCGGATTATACATAATTTAACTTGCAGTATGAAAATTATACTCTGTAATTGTAGAGAAGTAAATTAATCACTCTACCTAATCACCTTAAGGTTGATGGTTTGCCAAATTTTAGTTCCTTTTACCTTTTTAATTGAGTTTAATTTCAGGTTAACGATAGATGGATATACCGATAACAACACTACTGGCCATTAAAATTGCTACAATAGGAAGAAATGCAGATAACTAAATGATATTTATTGGACAAATATACTGTACTATAAATAACAAGTGATTAAATTTTCAAGAATTTTCGGTTCATTGATCGTGAGAGATCAGTACCCAGAAGAACCACCTCTGGCAGTAATAACAGTACTTATTCGCTTGGGCATTGAGTCAAACAGAGATTGGATGGCATGTACAGGTACAGAACGTCTGGCCCATGGTTTCTGAGTGACAGGCTAGTCACCATACACTAGTCAACTGTGATGACTAGTGTATGGTGACTAGCCTGTCACTCAGAAACCATGGGCCAGACGTTTTCTACTGGTGAGAGATCTGGTAAATATGCAAACCAAAGCAACAGCTCAACATTTTCCGTATCAAGGAAGGTCCATACGATACCTACAACATGCTATCGTGCATTGTCCTGCTGAAACGTAGGGTTTCTCAGGGCTCGAATAAAGGGTAGAGACACGGATCGTAACACACCAGAAATATAACGGGCACTGTTTAAAGTGCCTTCAATGCAAACAAGAGATGACCGAGACATGTATCCATTAGCAAACCATATCATCACGCTAGGTGAAGGGCCAGTATAATGATGATGAATGAGCAATGCCAATGTGCGTTCACCACAATGCTGCCAAACACGGATGTGACCATCTTGTTGCTGTAAACAGAACCTGTATTAATCTGAAAAAATGATGTCTCTCCACTCGTGAATCCAGGTTCGTCGTTGATCACACCATTGAAGACGTTCCTGTCTGTGATGCAGTGTCAAGGGTATCCGCAACCATCGTCTCGGAGCTGAGAGTCATGCTTCTGCAAACGTTGTCGAACTGTTCGTCCGGACACTTGTTGTTTTGAAAATGACCCCAATTCTTGACTCAGGGCTCGTGACGTAGCTGCATGATCCATTAAGGCCATGCGTGTAACATACTGCCTTCTCGGTTAGGGTAGGGGGCCGTTGAGCTCCAGCCCAGCGTTCTCCGTATTACCATCCTAAGCCCATGAATTCCATATTCTGCTAACAGCCATTGAATTTAGACCGCGTGAGCAGCAATACTGCGATACGATGAACCACAATCTCGGTACGCTACAATTTGACCTTCATCAAAGTGAGAAACGTGCTGGTACGCCTTTCTGCTTTTTACACGACGCATCACAAGAACCTTTCACCAGGTAACAACGTTCGAATGCAATTTAATTATGAGAAACCACCTGAACAATTTTCACATCTATACATATTACATGTGTCGCAACCGGCGCCTGTACTATCTGAATGCATTGAAAAACTAGTCATTTACATATCACTGTACCTTCTTCTTTTCGTTTAAATTTCACGTCTCTAGCATGTCTCGTTCTTGGTATAGCAAATTTTAATGGCCAGTAGTGTATATCTTTTCAGTAAAATCTTGTGATCGATGTAAATATACTACTTTAACTAAAAAAATTATCAGTTTACAGAAGATATCCAATGAAGTGAAATCAAACAAGTACTAAGCATTACTTTCATATAGTTGAACTCACATTGTTCTCATGTTTAGATTTCTCTGCATAAATACTATTGAAGCAGATAGATAACGGACTTAGAGAATGTTTCGTAAGTACTGAATTGTTCAAAATATTTTCTAAAATAATGTTTTTAAATACGCAATAAGAAAACACACAAGACAATGAAAATATCGCCAATTTAATAAAAATGCCTTTTTTGAAAAATAAAAGGATTAAAGTGTTGAATTGGCCCCTTGACGACCAGAATCAGTCACCAAACTACCTATATGTAGCGATAGGTGTTCCGAGGGTAAAGAAATGAAGCCGAAGTAAGAAAAAAAATCATCTGGCATTCAGATAAATATCGCCAAATCTAAGGGGTCACCTATTTTACACTTTAGCCAAGAAATGCAGCATTTAATGCGTGCGCATATACATATACCAGTCTCTTTTAAACAATATCATAATAAGGTTGCAGATTATTTTATAAACAAAATGATACCTGAGAGTTGTTAGTGAAAAAATACTTCAGAGTGGGTTTAATAGTTTGAATTTTTACTGCTTTTCATTTTATCATTATTTTGATTCATTAGTTCGCAATGTATTATTAAGATAAAAATCTCTGTGAGAAGTTTTTTTTTAACTTTATATTCGTAAATAACTTTAAAATTTATATTCTACATTCGTAAGAAAAAAAACAGGATTTAGAAAATATACTTTGATATATATATATATATATATATATATATATATATATATATATATATAATTTGCTATACTGGAAACGATAATCAAATATTTTCTCAATGTGTGAACAGGCATTACAAAACTTTAATACTAGTATTCTTACTTCATAAAATTTAAAAAAAAATATTGAAGAATTTGTTTAAATGCCAAAGTAAATTTGTTTAAGTGCTCCTTCTAAAGTATAATTTGTACTAATTAATGTTAAGTATTGACACAATAAAGTATTGAACTCATTATTAGTTATACTCACTCAGTTATTTAACTATTATTTTTCATCTTAATTTGTAATATATTTTCTATGTGATAGACGAATATTTAGAGAGGTAATAGAAAATTGCATAGCTTGATTAAAACCTTTTAGCATGTTCACTGTAAACGTACTATAAGAGTAACGAATACTTTAGATGTAAGAAAATAATCAGTTTTTAAAAAATCCATAATCAGTATTAAAAAATAAATAAATATAATAATATATAAGAATATGGAAACATTTAGTAATAGGAATCAGAAGGAAATTACAATCTCAAAAATTTACGATTGTTAAGCCTTAAAGCAGTGCTTCTCAAACTTTCAATATTCGCGACCCACAATATTCAATCATCATTTTCATCGCACCCGCCCCCCCCCCCCCATACAATAACATGATTTGAATTCAATAATACTATACTTGGACACTAAAGCTACAATAGGACTTTAACCTCTTACATGCCACCGACGTATATAAGCGTCTCTCTCAGCTAAAACATTAATTTTTTGGGGGTATATATATACGTATTTCCTAATTACAATCTTTTCTATGCACTGTTATCCATAAAATTATTTCGAAGGTTTTGGAATGAAATAAAAGGACGTTGACAGTGCTTGCGAAGGATTTCCTTAATTTAGAGGATTGGCTTATTTATTCCTTTTCACCTCCCCCAAAAAAACATCGAAATACGCAAGTCTACGTGGAAAATGGTGGCATTGGGAAACCAATCGTATAACTTTTAATCGGCAGTTAAGGAATTAGCTATAAACCATACAAATTATCAAGATAAGTGTTAATACGAGCCCATGGGGTCACTGATAATTATCAAACTTGTTCTTAACTTAGTATTGTTAAATTAATTATAAAATACATTGTATAGTGCTGATACATTTATAAGTGTATTACATCAGTGTGAAAGCGTATTTTGCATTTTATTATATTAGATAGTATTTTGTTTACCTTAAGTCAGTTAATAATTTTTAAAATAGTCTTTTGTTTTCGACTTTTCAACAGACTCGCGCCCCCCTCATAGAGTTATCACGCCCCCAAAGGGGGGCGAGATTCACAATTTGAGAAACACTGCCTTAATGTTTATTCGCAAAAGTATTCATATACGTTTTCCTTTTTATAAAATATAAGGGGACTAAAAATATCTAACTGCCTTATTTATACTCTATTATTTTAATTTATGTTTTATAAAACATACAACTATCTATTGTAAGAAATAAAAAGAATAAGTCGTCCCTTGGATCTAAATACAATGTAATAAGTCAGCTGCTGCTGTTTTATCCTCTTTTCTTATCAATTTTAAAGTGTATCTTTTAGTTTTATGTCTAATGAATTCAGTAAAAACTACAAAACTTTTAGCAGGCTATTCAAAGTACATAAAAGGATACAAATAATCGTCTCTTGAGAACTGAAGGCAGAATTTACATAGAATATTGAAAATAAGCAAATAAAGCAAAAATATTTTGTTAAATTACAGCTGAATTGGAACTAGAAAAAACAGTACTTCCTGTTATGTCAAAGACTTTGCTAACATTGTATTGCTTTTCCATAACATAAAAAAATTATAATCAGTTCTACTTAAGTTAAGATACATTTTTTATTTCTATTAAGGGATGGATACTCACCTACTCATCCTTTGAGAATTTTTAAAGCTTTTTTTTTCATTTTAATGCAGAATTGGTAATTTATAAAATGAATTAAGTTGGCGAAAAATGTAAAGTAATTGACTGTAATGTGCTGTTATATATAAATAGTTGGCTAATAAATAGTTGAAGTGTTTATAGTAGAACCAAATCATTATACTATTTATTCTTCTACATATTTGTGACATATATGAAGATATAATAACAAAATATAATACTGTTCTTTAATAAAATTCTGTTTTAGTATTTTTCCTTTCAAATAAAAAAAAAAATGCCAATAAATGCAAATTTCCTTAAATTTCCTAATTTTTTTTTTTTTTTTTTTTTTAAATTAAAAAAAAATAAGCTTTTTTAAAAAAATTTTGTTTAATAATATCAAAAAACAAGCATTTTTAAAGTGCCTAATTTAAGCTTATTTACGTCTTTTTTTTAAAAAAAATTAATTTTTATCCTTTAAGTACATTGTAATTTTTAACTCTAAATAACGTAATATTCACATACTTTTTTTCTGGTATTTTTCTTATGATACTCTTTAAAATTTTTTAAGGAAATTTGAATTTTTTTTTGTACAAAATAAAAATTTTATTCATTTATAGTATTCTTTTTACCTTAAAGTTGTTTTGAAAAATTCTAAAAACTACTTTTTGCATTAATTATTTTTTCCCCTTACTTCCCAATGAGTGTCCAAATTTCCTCAGAGACTAAAATTTTGGATTAAAATATGGAAGTCTGCATTTTAAAATATTTGTTATTTAATCCTTTGGGAAGTACTGTTCTTATTTGTGTGGAATATATTTTGTAAACATTTTCATTTGAAAGTAAATTTAAAAATATTTTTATCATAATAAGCTGTACACTCAGATATAATACGTACCATATTTATTAGACTGGCAAGTTGCAGCAAATGGATTTTGAAACCAATTAAAGAAATTGAATTGAGGCAATAAATTAACAACAGCGTTGTAACAACACACTAGTAAAATATATATTAAGTTCTTTAGTGGCACCAAGATTGAAACCGAAAAATAGTTACGACGAAAAAATAAGGTTGACCCCCAGTTTATAACCATGAACCCTCAACTACCGTGGCTATTAAGAATTACTGGATTCAAAAGTAATTGCCTAGTTAACGTCTATTTGTACTTTTATGGCCATAAATATGAGTTGATCTTGTATTTATATGTTAATCAATATTAAAATAGACAATACATCATATTTTTATAACGATAAATTGATTATCGTACTTTTTAATCAAAACTAAGTGTTTTAAAACTAATATAAATTTTTATTCATACTACTTTAATTTGACTATACTAAATAAAAATCGTAATAATGTGCTTTTGCACAACATTAAAAATTCCTATTAAAATATCGATTACTTTGCTCTAACACTTTTCTAAGAAATTATTTTAATTTAGATATTACTCAAATACCATATTGTATCAGTAACATGCACACATCTTTTTAAAGAAATGTGTTTATAAAATCCTTGTAAAAATTTGTTATTGCACATATAATAAAACGAAATAAAATATTGTAATGCATTACTTATTGTTAAGAACAAAAATGCCCGTTTAGTTTTATGAAAACTTATCGTTCTGATCAATACTTAAAATGAGTAGATCCGTTTATTACCTCCTTATATTTAGAACGGGATTTATAAAATGTTATAATTTAATATTTAAATTATTATTCAAAATTCCTTAAGCGTATAAAATTAATATGACATAACTTTCTTTAGAGAGTAACTGTATTGGTTTTCAAATATTGTATAAAATACCACTTGTTCCAATTGTTGGAGCCAGTTTGTAAGAAAACAAAAACTTCAGCTTTTTCAAAAAATAAGTTCAAATTTTTAAGAACAGTAAAAAAAAGGAATAAAAACGCTACAAACTTGACGATTTTTTTTTCTTTTTTAATTTCCTTTTGGCGATGCATGAAATTTCTACAAAGAAAGGAACGAACTCCTATTATAAAGCATTTATAAAACTATCGAATTAAACACAAGGCATCATAAAACCGTCCAAATTATAGTCTTCTGAACTTTAAGAAATCGTACATTTCCCCCTTCAAATCAAACCATCATAATAAACTAAACTTCATGAATCTTATTGATAAGGAAAAAAAAGGTAAACCATTTCTTCTATATTCCCTTCCTTTAATTCTCAAAAAGTTGATACGCCCAAAAAAAGTATAATTTAAAAAAAAATAACAAAGCAGTCTCTTCAAGCAATATCTACTCCATTTCTTTTTTTGCTAACCCCAATATATCAATTCCCTTTCCTTAAATCAGTCTTAAGAAGGCTGAAATAAACCACAATTTTTTCCCTCTTTTTTTCCCTGGAACACCCTGTCAGAAAGTGTGTGATTAATTGTCTCGGCATAAACAGGTAAAAAACAGCAACCGCAATAGGGAGGGACAGACGTAAAAACAAAACCAAAAGGGATTTTTTCCCTTCTTCCCTCCTCTGAGGCACATACGATAAATAATAACGATGTTCCAAGGAAAAGGGGTGTTAAATGGAAAGTGGATGATAAAAGAAGCGGAAAAAGTTCATTTTAAAGAATGCTTCCGGGTGCAATCGCCACCTCCATCATTATTTTATTTTATTTTTCTTGGCATCGCTTAGTATGTTCAATCGGCGCATTTCATTGGCACGTGTCACTTCAGAAGAGAAAACTTTGTTATGGCATCCAGAGAAGAAACAAAACTTTTTCCACATTCCTTTTCGTTTTTTTCTCACCCAAAAGGTTCCTATGGGAAATAAATATGAGTGGAAAAGTTAAAGAAGTAAGAGTTTAATCTTTCGCTGTGCTTCACTGTATCGTATCTGATGTAAAAATTGTTTTTGCGGAGGAATTTTGCTTTCTTATTCGCTGCATGGAAGAGAATTTGTAGTACATCAAAATTTTCAACAGTTACAATATACATTTTTTTTTCAATTCCCAATTCCTACTATTAGTTCACTCTCTCCATATATATATATATATATATATATATATATATATATATATATATATATATATATATATATATATATATATTATGTATTGGTGCAATTCTTAGAATGACAGGAGTAATGCACCGTGCAGTAGTTAATCATATTATATTTTTTTAACTTTAACGTTCAGCAAAGCAGTCTGTACTCCAAGCCATGACAAAACGGGTCTTATTTCTGCGTCGATCAGGAGCCAGTGCGTCGTTCGTTCGCGTGGTTCTTCGCAAGTCCGTCGAAGTCGAAGTGAAAGTACTTATGCGAGAAGTGTGTTGAGTTGTTCTGGTAGGAAGTTACACTAACTGACACTTGAAGGACTGGCGATTCGTCAAATATATATATATATATAATGTTCAATCGTTAATGAAATACTTTTTTTTAAAACTTTTAGTGGATGATACTTCATGCTAATAGTTTTTTTCAAATATTAATTCATTAATTAAATTTTATTTCGTAATTTTAAATTTATTCGGCGTTATTTCTGGTGAAGTCTGCAGCAGATGGGACCAGTAAGTTCTTCTAACAAAAAAGGAATTGACTTTAAAAAAAATTTCTTTTTTTATATTACTTGTATATTTCTTTGTTACAAATTTATTTGTTTTTCAAACGGAAACCATTTTGTTCCCTTTTTAAATCAGTTCAACTATATTTAAAGATAAATTTAACAGGTTTTTATTTGATCCCCTGGTAGAAATGGTAGCCTAAAGGTTATTTCCAAGGACTTGAGGCCAGCGTGTAACGGGTTCGAGTCTAGCTCAAATTCTTCCCATTGGTGTGATGAGGCAGTTTTTAGAGAAAGGCGTCAGCTCAAGTGTTGTCCTCGTCACTTGACAAATGTCTAAAATTACGAGGTATGTCAATAGTCCTCGTATAGTCTTATACCACGACTCTGTTGCAACTCTTCCCCTCTGTAGTGAGTCGCTAAATTTAGGTATTACCGAAATACTCTATTTTAATTTTCTCATTTTTCAAACATCCTATTTATGATTACACAAAAATATTTGTTATTGCATGTTTTTAAAATTGATTGCATATTTAAGGTATCCGACTACGTTCGGAAACGTGATTTTGCAAAAGCGTATAAATGGATAATATTTATGATACTTAGTGTCACTTAGATTAGAAAATGTATATAAAACTGTTTTAAGAATAGTATTGCAATAAAAAATTATTTCAGTAATATATTTTGGCTAAAAATTAACTTAGAATAACCTTTTTTCAAAACGTTCTCCTTTTGTGAAAAAAAGCTTCTTTTATAATATTATTTTGACTGTATATAGCTCAGACCTCTGTACAGAGGCTCAACTAGAATTTTTGAAATATATAACTTAGAAGTGGGTTTATCCATATTTTAAAACAGAGGGGAGTAATTTTAAGAAAAAAACGCCGATAATTGTTTCAATTTGTGGTAACTCTGAAAATAATGTGAATTTTTCAAAATTTTTGTTCAGACCCTCTGGAGAAGTCTTTACTTTATATAAGCGAAATATTATTATTTTAGAAGCATTTTTTATGAAAGGAAAACATTTTGAAGAAAAGGTTATTCTAAGTTAATTTTTAGCCGAAATATTGTATTTATAAAACTTTTTTTGTCAAAATGTCCTTAAAACCATTTTATACATGTATTCTAATCTAAGTGACACTAAGTATCATGAAAATTATCCATTTATGCGCCTTTTTAAAATCACGGTTCCGAAAGTAGTCGGATACCTTAAGAGAACGAGAGCAAATTTATTTGTTAACCTGGCACTTCATGCGCAGGGTATATCATACCCACCACCTAACTTTTTCAAGACTTCATCTAAACCTTTTTTGGAAAATGAATAGTTTCTGGGGTAATTGACTTTAAGGTCAAATAATTTGAGAGGCTTTAACTTGCTGGGGAATTCTAATTATATATTTTTGGAAACAGTCTCTTCAGGTATGTCATACCCTGCGCGTGAATCGCCGTTACAGTTCTTGATGCATGGGCACGCTTTAAAATCTTTCTTATGCAATGGCACATTAATGTAGTTATGATGAAAAAATATGATATTTAAGTAATTTAATTGATACAGTATTTAATACATATAGTACAACAATATTTTCGGACGAAGAAAGTCTCTGCGGGTATGATGAAGTGTATAATAGCAAGTATGATTACACTATTGAAATATATCCAGATAATTTTACTCAGGGAGAAATTATTGTTCTTGATAAAATGACCACATAATATTGAATGGCTAGGAAATATAATCATTAGCCCATGACAGTGTTTTTTTGTGTTATTGAACGTTGTGACAATAAATGCTCAAATTAATTTGCTTACTCAGAAACCACCTATTAATAATCGAACCATACGCTGATTTTTGAAGTATTTTGGAT
>BMAV01000045.1:0-47067 GCA_019973955.1 Trichonephila inaurata madagascariensis | reverse complement strand
AATCATATTTTAAACTGGATAAATTTTAAAAATTTTAACGAGATATGTTTGTAGTAATAGGAAGTTGAGTATTTCCCCTAAATTAAATATCAACAATTTCAATTATATTTATTCTACATCATATTCTCAAAGTCCCTTACAATCATGCTTATTAATAAGAAATGTAAAAGTCACTGAAAAGTATTCCAATTTTGCTTGAAAATTGCGTATTTTATATTAAGGTCAAAAATTCCTGGGAGCTGCTGCTGTATTCAGTGTGACTCTACACAGAATGTGAATTCCGAGATCAACTTTCCAAAAGTAAATGTCAAAACTTTTAATAAAGGAGAATCTTTCTGTAGTGCAAATTCCCTCCGATATTGATTCCATATATTACTGGTGTCCAAACTGAACTTTGAATAAGGCTTATTTTGGAACCTCGAGTGTCTGAAAACTTCGAAAATGTTTTGGAAATGTACTTTAACACATAAATATTATAATATGTACCATAGCATATACAGAAATGGACTGTTAGTTGGTGAGAGTTCTAAGAAATATATTTCCAGTAAATGATAAGTAATCCTTAAATAATAAAAATGAAATGAGCGTTCCTTAGAAATAAAATAAATTCTTCCTTTTCCTAGTTCACTTTCATATATTTTATATACATTTAGATCAATTTTATGCGTTATAAATATATTTTGCTAAATAAAGTGGAATAAAAAAGTGATGTGTTTTTAAACTTAACCCTTTATAAGGCCATTTTTCTCTAATAAGGCTATCTTAAAATATTTTTGCAACTTAGATTGATTTATAAAAAGAAATTCCTTTAGCTTATTACTTAAAATTAATTTAATTTTTGAGACCATTTTTTCGTGGGATGTTTCCCACCACCCACTAGGAACTATTGAAAAATAGGGCATCTTACATTCTGCATTTCTTTTTATAGTATATTACATGATATTTATAAAAGACTGTAAAGACAAAAATATATTGAAGGAATTATGAATTAATTACATTTTGTATTCAAGAAAATAAGAATTAATACACATTAAATTCCATGGTATTTCAGAAAAGCAGAAATCAATACATACTGGGACATTGCAAGCTATACAAAGATATCTTGCTCTCATGTGTTTTAGTAGAGCACAAACGGCAACATCTATGCGTTTTTGTCAAATTGGCATATAGTCACCAACTGTAATGTACGACATGTGGAACAGTTTTCTAGCTGATCAGGAAATTTACAGGTTGCCCTTTGCTCTTGCAACTTGAAAACCAGAATTCAGTTGTGCTAGCCGAAGTACTGACATCACAAATCGCAGGTGCGAAAACAGCCTCCCACGGATATTTAAAAACTAATTAACTTAGTGATACGTATACTTACCAGGGCTTTATAAAGGGTTTACTTCATTAGTGTGAAAGCAAGATGGAATTGTAAAATAATCAAAATTAAAAAAAAATGATCAGCTGACCAATCTATCGATATTTAACCCTTTAACGGGCACACAGCTAAAATAAACTTTTCTGTGATAAAGTAATTGATAAATGTAATGTTCTCATCCCCTAGAAATATTATTTAGTCACAAAAAAAATATCTGATCAAGGGGTTTTTTCCTGGGGGGTGGCTAGACGTCATAGCCATTGCCCACTTAGGACATTTAATTTACTTTTCAGGACAGAAATAATTAATCATATTATAGTAAACTTTTTATGAAAAATTGACATTTATGTAATAAATATTTCAATAATAATTAAATGCAAAGTATAAGAGTAATTAGATAATAATAGAAATATTGTACAACATAGAATACTTACTAATAATAAATATAGAATACTTGAAATACATTGAAATTGGTATATATCCACATTTTTTATTTTACTTAATTTTAGTATAAAAAATTAGAAGTAAAGTAATGTTTTTGAGAATTTAAATTAGTTATTTCACAAATTTGATGAACTATTTACTGGGGAACTTTATAATATGCAAAAGTTTTGTTCTAGCAGAAAAGCTGCAATGAAAGATTTTCGAACCCGAGAATCTTGTACCCCATATTGTAAACAAAATTTGTTTATATTTCCGACCACCAACATTCTCACATCGTTCTAAGTGTGGAAGAAAGTGAAATTTCTAGATCATTTTTCTGTTCTATGTGGGCAGTGGATAGAGCCTCTAGCCACATATAAAAGCTTTCCAAAACCTAAATAAAACCTTCTTTTTTAATTACAAATTTGCTTAATTCATTCAGATGAGAGAAAAGTATACTTAATACACGTAGAATTTTTTTTTCAAAGATCAGAAATTTTATTTATAGTAATAAAAATACAATTTGTAGATTTACAAGGAGAAACACTGTTTTTAACTACCCATCAAGGGACTTGAAATGCAAAAAAAGATATTTTCCTCTCATCTGTATTAATTTTTATGCGTTTTAGCTTCAATTAACTCTTATGGATGGACTAAATATCACTCACCAGCTTGGAGAAAATTTTTTTTACTATGTGGCTAGACGTATTAGCCCCTACTCGCTAAAGGGTTAAAGTACTCCTTGATAACTAAAAACTGAAAAAAAACAACAACCTACAATCAACAACTAAGCATGAAAACAACTAAGAGAGCTACAAATGAGTTAAAATCCATTTTCTACCCCAGCATCTGTAATTATTCTATGAAAGTTTTTACTAAGAATAATTTTAGTCGTCTCTCTCTCTCAACAGACTATATTATTAAATACAATGTTTCAATCGATTAAGCATTAAAATCAATTTTTTCCATTAAAGGTATGATATTTCAGTTCATTAAAAAGTTTATTAACAGTGAAAACATGTAATAAACATGTATAACCAACATAAACAAAATTGAAAAGCAATTAGCTGACCAAATTATTAGATGCTAAAACTGTAGCATCCACGGTAAGTAATTAAATTTATAGTTAATCGACATATTTATCAAGGAACAATGTGCTATTAAAAATAACTATATTTTAACAGAAACTTTTTGGCTACTATAAAATAAATGGATATAAAACTTTTATACATACTTAAACTAGTTTTGTATTGCGTAAAAATATGAAATTCTCTCTTCACGTTGCTTAAATTATCTTGCTAACGTCTTTATATGTATAATTAATTTGTTTGTTCATGGCATTCGATAATTTCCAATATTTTATCGAACTTATATTCATTAACTTTTATTTCTTATGCCAAAATGCAAAAAGGTTAAAGAGAAATGTATTTTCAATCTTAGTACTTACAGTGTGTTCTTTAAAGTAATTGGAGAGAATATTAACACCATAGAGAGGAAAATAATCAATAGACATTTTAACTGCAACGGAATTTGATTTTGAATCCGAAACGTTTTTACACCTGAAGTAACCTTTAGTTTTGGGAAGCCACTTAGCAGCAATTTAAGTAATACCACCATACACACGACCAATTTAATTACACACACACACATACACACCACACTTTAGAACTTTTTATCAAATAACACAGGGCTATTCATAACTTATTCTAAGAATTTGGAGCGCTGCAGTAAAATACATAAAACGAATACAGCACAAAATAATATATAAAAAAATACAGAAAAAAAATTCACACACACAAGTCTTATTTACATATCTTACAAATGTTCTATATGTGAGCCCTTGGTCACACGGTCCTCATTAATGAGGTATTTTATTGTCTCTGCCATACTTTACTCAACATTTATTATCGATGTTATTGATAGCAAGTGATATCATGTCCATGTTATCCATTTTATCTTGCAGTTTGATCTTTAACATAAGACTCAAGTTTTCGTCCCTCCCCCTTGCCACGTGATGTAGCAGAACTGCATGAAAGGATAATATGTGCTGTATAAATAACGTTGATAGTGCAATGTTAAGTAGAGTGTGACAGAAATTGGACTATCTCATTGATGTATTACATGGGACCAATGGTTCTTATATTGAACACATGTAAAATATGTAAATAAAACCTGAATTGTTTCTGTATTTTTTCATGTGTTCTTATTTGCCGTATTCGTCTTAGTTCTTTTTTGTAATGCAGCTCTCCGATGGAATTATGATTAATTTTATATACCATAGGAAAGTTGCATATTTAACTTACATTCCTTGCTTGCAGATTGCAGTTAAATGTTATGTAAAAGTCGGATTTTCGACTGAATAATCAATGGCCGAAAGTAGGGATTGACACATCGGTGCACCGGGATACCGAATACCGGTATTTTGAGTCATTTGTACAATTTTGTAACATTGGTGTTCACAAGTTTAAATAGTATCGGGTTTTCGGTATTTACTAGAATTTTTTTTTTTAAATTGTCTCCGAAGTAGAAAATGTTTTACGGTATTTACGTAATTATAATGATTTTAAAAATAAAAATGAAAAAGAAGAAAAGAGACTAAGCAATTCAAATTTGATCCATTTTTTTATCCTACATTTTTTTAAAGTTTTTTTCCCATATATCTATCCACATTCTGAAGAATTCGGTACTGTTATCGAAGATGATGATAAGAGTAACGTCGATAGTGAAAAGGAATTGTCTCTTGAACAAAAGTTAGAATTAGCGCTAGTAAAAAAAGAAAATTCAGCAAACCAAAATATAATACAGAAATCATCTATATCCAAAACCATCCGACGAGAAATCGATTTATTTAAAAAAGTAAGGGATTTAGAGCTAAATACTCGGAAAAAGTATGTCGCGCATCGTTAACAGTACCACCCACTAGCGTAGATTTCAAAAGAACGTTTTCGACAGCTGGTAATTTTTGAATAAAATTACGGCACATGCTTAATAACAGTACAATTGATGCATTATGTTTTTTAAGATCACATTTCAAAAATTTGTAATAGTATTTCAGACTGAATAGTGATATTTAAATTTTTTTGTGATTTAAATAAATAAGATGTTCCTTTACTTTTTTGTGATTTTTTATATACTGTTATAATTTGTAAGTTACACGTTGTTTTTTGTGATATTTACACTCTCTAGTAAAACTGGCAAATAAAACAAAGAAACATCTGTGTTTTCTTTCTTTTTCTAAAATTTCTACTCCCGGTATTAAAATCTAAGAAATACCGAATACCGGTATTGAACTTATAGTCCGATATAGCAATCCCTAGCCGAAACAGCGAGGAATGAAAAAAAAATGTCTGATAAAACTAAATAAAAATCTTCAAATAATGGGCATCTTAATGGTAACTGAGTTCTAGGACATAACATACTGTTATGTAATTGAATGACTCTGAAATGTAGGAAGAGTCCACAACTAAGAAGCTGATTCTTTATGGGTAAATTGACATTTTCTATTGGAAATCTCAAAAAAAAATACATCTGTTTCTAACAGGAGACAACACACATATAAATCAGCAACAGTATTCTTTCAAAACTCATACAAGCTGAGAAGACCGCAATACTAGTCCATGATCACACGATATAGCACGAGGCTTATGAAAGACATGATTGCTGACACAAATTGCTCCATTGAACTTTACCGCACTTTTTCTGTCATTTTTCTCTATTTTTTGTCCTTGGTCAATATAAATTAGTCTCTGGGCATATTTTTCTGTCAGCAAGGTCACTCTACCTGACTAAAGTATTCTATCTTTGCTTAATTTGCTATATTTGCTTTCCTATTACAATACATTTTCGGCAGAAAAGAAAATTGAACTAATTTTTGTAGCAATACATTAGCTCCTTGTTTTACAGCATGCTTAATTAAGACATTCACAAATGATGTTATTTTTATTAAAATGAGTTTATTATATATATAAAATGATGAAACATATCTGTAACTAATTATTTGCTGTGCATCCTGTGATTTCCATCTTGTAGTAATCTTTTTAAGGAAAAAAAAAATATATCCATCTATTGATATTTATCTTTAGACATTCTGTGTCTGATTACAATAAATATTTTATAAACATGGACCCATCTACCATTAATAAAATATGCTTAAACATAGAAGAAGAGTTGCAGGGTTAATGCATGTTGCTTTCTTTGTTTTGGAAATGGCAATAATTTTCATTCATTAATGGCGAGATGTCAGTATACCACCAGGAAATTTGCAGTACATATGTTGCTATCTAGAGAATATATATTTCCTTTCGGAATACCGGAAAACCAGAATAGTATGAAGCAAGTGTTAAGAATATAAAAGAAATATATTGACGTCCTTTTCATGTGAATATGAAAGGTTAACTATATTTACCGGATTTATATATATTTTTGTGGAAAGAATGTGATAAGAAAATCGATAGGGTAAATATTAATCAAATACGGAAGAAATAATATGTACCAGACTTATAATTCAGTTTCTTATGTCTAGTTTTTGTTAAACTTAAGATATACGACAACCCTAAAATCGCGAATTTTGCCAGAAATTGACAATTTTTTTAATGATTTTATTTTATATGCCATCTTCTTAGCTTTATAAAAATTTCAAGTTTAATTTTTTCTATTCACTGGAACAAAAACTACAAGTGTTTTAGTAAAAGGTTTTTTTCCTTTTTTCCCCCCTTTTCTTTCTTTCTTTCTTTCTTTTCTTTTTTTTTTTTGAAAACTGTTTCAACGGGGCAACGATTGCTCAGAAAGTTTTGAAAATAATTAACGAAATTTTTTTGTGTATGTTTTGCCTAATAGTATAAGTTTTATAACTTTCAGATTTATCAATCACTGTCTTATTACAACATTTACAATCTCTTATGTGAATATAACCACTATTTTAATACAAAATTTACAATTCCTTATGTGAATATAATCACTGTTTTTAAAGCAATTTCATACAATAGCTAAGATTAAGTGTTCTAGTTTTGAAAAAATTAACATATCTCTTATCCTGAAGTTCGTTTGAAAAGAGTAAAATATCAAAGCAACATATCAAAATTGAAATTTTCTTTTATAAACTTTTTGTACAGAATTGGGCCCCATTTATGCAAATTTTGTTAAATTTTACCAATTTTTTTCCTATTTTAGTAATAATAGCTTATTTTTCTCTTCTTAGTTTTAGCATATTTTTCTTAAAATGTAATCAACAAATCTAAAAACCACAAAAAAATCCCCCATATCTCCATTTTTTAAAAAAAGTTTGTCGCAAGTAGTCGGATACCTTAAGATCTTACTATTTAGTTTCCCACCTTCCGCTACGTTAGTCATGGTACCTGAAGGGTCATTATCGCAAATTTAAGACTAGTGTTGTATCTATAGAGTCCGGGTTCGAACCCCGATGCCAATAAGGACAAACTGTGCAGAGGGATTGATGAGTGTTAAATTTGTCGAGGCTGTAATGATGTAGAAGTTAGGAGAGTAAGGTTGTAGATGTTATTATCATCACCTGACTAATATTCAAATATATGAGACTCCTCATGAATAGTCTTTGAGAAGCTAAATATTACAACATGAAGGTATACAACTACATTCAGACCCGTTATTTTGAAAAAGAGTATAAGGGAATAATTTTTTGATAATTAGAGTCATTTAAGAATCAGAGTATGCATATATAATTCTTTTAATAATAATGTTACAATATAAAATTTTTTAAATGCAATCTTTGCAAAATATGGGGAAAGAAGTACATATTTTCAAAACATTCTCTGTGAAAAATACATACATAATTTTTTGAATTCTTTAAGTGCTTAAGAAATTTCGATGTAAATTTGTCAATATAGTATCGCGTGACTCTAAAATTCAAAGTTGTATTTTCAGAAGTACGTGAGAGGCGGGCCATTGTCCCTCTTATTTTCCCATCCCTTTTAGGTGGTCAAACACTAACCACTCTGGTCTTGAGCTGGCAATTCACTTGATAACTGCATTGGCATTTAGTTTTAGTCAAAATCAAACACGTTTCTCATTGTCGTGACTATGTTGGTGGAGTATAAATTTGGAGGTGAAACGTATTGTAACTAGGTATGTTAGCATGTAAATTCGTTGTGTTGTCAATAAATTTTATATAAGCGCTTATTGCTGTGACAGCGTTTTTAGAATTGTTGGCCTCTTCTTTCATTTCCTTTTATGTAAAATGCCTTTATATTAATAATATTTTGCCTATTATAGAGCTAAGACTTCTCTACAGATCGTAAACGAGTATTTTTTTTAAAAAAAATCATGTTATTTTCAGAGCGATTATCAATGAAATAATAGCCAGTATTTTATTTGTTTAAATTGCTTTACTCTGAAGCACCGAAATATGATTAATCCCACTTCTAAATTACGCATTTCAAAAATCCTTGTTCTGGCCCGATAGAGAAATGTTATTTACATATATGCGAACTATTAGAATTAAAGAAGACTTCTTCATAAAAAGGGGATTTTTTTAAACGCTATTCTTTCTTCTTTTTTGCCTAAATATTGCATTAAAAATTTCTTTTTGTATTAATATTTTTAAAACAGTTGTAAATGCATATCCTAACTCAAGTGGCACTAAATAAATAAAAAAAAATATTCATTTATACGTTTTTTCAAAAACACAGAACCGAACGTAGTCGCGTGGGGGCTGATACCATAATAAATAATCAAGAAACAAAAACCTGCCACTACAGTATTAAACATAAAGCGATTCAGATACAAAAATCACTTTTCTTGAAAATATTTTTAAGCCCTTTCACGAGATAAGAGTAACTCTAAAGCTACTTTAAAATGATTTTTTTTAATTTTCGGAAGAAATAGGAGAAAGTAATTTAGACCCTAGACAATGTATATCCCATATATATGTTTCCCCAAGAGTAACTGAATAAAAGAAGTTCTTTTGAAGAAAGTTTTACAGCACGAGTGAAACTTTTTATTTCATGTGACATTGAGGGGATATAAATTAATATAAGTTTCAATGCTTTTATTTTCCATTTCATTGCCTGTATTACGGAAAAAAACATATCTACAAAAGTAATTAAATTCACTTTTAAACATTTATACAGCCAGAAGAATCATTTTAATTTAAAATCATACTTTTTTTTTAAAAAAAAAATGTTTTTGGTTGGAGAAGAAAAACGTAGTTTATACATTAGACAATATATATATCTAACATAACTTTCCAAATGGTACAAAACAAAAGCCTCTCTGAGGAAAATTGTAGATCGAAAGTAAATTTTTTCTGAATTATACGTAATTCATACAGAAGTAACATTTCCAATGACTGTATTTTCTATTTTACCGTCTACATTCTGGAAATATATTTTGTTTTTGAGAAATATCATATTCTTTTTAAAAATTTATGCTTATTTTTTTTAATTTAGTTATTTTAGAGAGATTAAGTTCCTCGATATTTCAATACTAATATATGTTTAAAATTTTAGAAGATTTTACATGAAAACAAGTTTGTGTAAAAAGAAAAAAAATGCGCGTTAGAAAAAAAATGAAGAAAGTAAGAAGAAAAGGAAAAGATAAAAAACTATAAAAGAATTTTTTTAAAAAAAAAAAAAAAAAAGTTTTATATTAGTACTGTTATTGGCGGTTTTATGTTAAGATTTTTCAAACTCTTAAGTATCTAAACAGATAATTGCTTCTTAGAATTTAAGGTATCCGACTACGTTCGGAACCATGATTTTAAAAAAACGCATAAATGTATAATTTTCATGATATTTAGTGTCACTTAGATTAGAATGCATGTATAAAATTGTTTTAAGGACATTATGACAAAAAACAATTATTTAAATACAATATTTTGGCAAAAAATTAACTTAGAATAACCTTTTTTCCAAATGTTCTCCTTTTGTAAAAAATGCTTCTATTGTACTAATATTTTGCCTGTCTATAGCTCAGACCTCTGTACAGAGGCTCAACTACGATTTTTGAAAAATTCACATTATTTTCAGAGTTACAACCATTTGAAATAATTATCCGCGTTTTTTCTTAAAATGTCTCCCCTTTGGTGTCGTAAAACATGGATAAACCCACTTCTAAGCTATAGATTTCAAAAATTCTAGTTGAGCCTCTGTACAGAGGTCTGAGCTATAGACAAGCAAAATATTATTATAATAGAAGCATTTTTCACAAAAGGAGATTATTTTGAAAATGGGTCGTTCTATGTTCATTTTTTGTCAAAATAGTGTACTTAAATAATTTTTTATTGTAATATCGTTCTTAAAACAATTTTTATATGCATTTTCTAAGCTAAGTGACACTAAATATCATAAATATTATCCATTTATATGCTTTTGCAAAATCACGGTTCCGAACGTAGTCAGATACCTTAAAGAAAAATGAAAGTACTAATTTTTTTGTAAATTGTTCAGTAAATTTTAGAGACAAAAGTTAATGGATGAATTAGCCCCTTTTTCAGAGAAATCACAAATACAAACTTAAGCTCCATGGAAATTTCAATCGGAAATATAAGTATGTTGGAGGAGAAATTGGAAAGATAGAAGTTTCACTAACTTGCTTACGTAACACTAAATGAAACTCGTGGAAATTTATTGACTATCATATAAAGGTCATTTAACCAGATTTACAGTACTTGACTTTTTCTTGCATTATACGTGTCCAATATACCGTTTTAAATAAAACTGCATTTATGAGACAATGTGTCATTTTATGGTCTAATTCGAAATCATTAAGGATATCTTTTATTAAGGTTTTTTTATTCGATATTTAAGGAAATGATTGTATTTTGCTGCAAATAAAAATCACTAGGATTCTTCTTCTCTGGAAAAAAAAAGATTTTTCTTAAGTAATATGTATGAAAAGTATGCTAATGTTTTGGTTTTTTAATAAAAAACTGAGCAAAAACATGTATCACGAATTATTTGTCTTCAAGTTTTATTAGACTTTTGTTAGTTAAGTTCACCTTACAAAGAAACTGTTTATAGTAAAAAAAATTCCTATTCCCGAAAAGAAACATATTTTGCATATGATATATAATAATACTTTAAAATTTTTTATTTTACTTATTCTAATTTTGTGTTAAGGAGGATAAATATCCAACAAAAGTACGATAAAGAAATTTAAAAAAATAAAATAAAATAAGTAGTAAGTAAAATAAAATGTAATAAGTTTCAACAAATGTAAAATAAAATTTCTCTAGCTTATATCGGGGTATGAAGTGTCGAGAGGGTATGGTCGTTAATACGGATGGCGATTCTTTCCGAAAAAGATCGATTTTTAAATCGATTCAAATAAAAATCGAGGTCTAAAAGATAGATTTCTAAAAAATCAATTTTTTTTTTCAAGTCTGCATTTACAATGCAAATATAAATCCATTTTATGAAAAACAAGATAGATACCATAAAAAACGATCTCTTTTCAGTAAAATCGGGAAATTTTCTTAGTTAAGGGAATTCGACAATGCAATTATTTTTATTTCCATATCTAAGTATCAGGTATAAAAGAAGACATGTATTTAATAAATATATTTGTTACAATAAAAAAATTAGAAAATAGATAATATAGCTTATAGTTTCCAATGCTTAACATCTTTTAAGAACAACAATCTGACAAGTCTGCTGGGATCCAAGCTGTTGCTGTCATCACTTGCGATGTTGCTGGCAATCAAAAAAAGAAGCTCACAAGAAACAGATAAACCCACGATACTCATATACATCAGGGCTATTGAGTAAAGGTGATGATAAATAGAGTTTTTTGTTTTTGCCAGTAAAGTATAGGATCATACTTCAGGTGCACATTTGCCTGCGATGAATAGTGTTTAAAGATTGTACATTCAACTAATTGTAAATAATTTTTTAATGGTTTTTACCAAAATAAAAAAAAAATCAAATGTCGATTTTCTAGGATGAAATATCGATTCACTGAATCTATTCAGGGCTACATATCGATTTAAGAAATTGATATTTTTAATCCGAGAAATCGATTCTTCGATTAATCGATTTCAGAACGCCATCCCTTGTCGCGAATTCAATCAAGTCGTGCGCTCGAATCCCGATGACATTGAAAATTCATCAGGTACTTGAAGAGGAGCTGATGGTTTCCTTTTCATGACGACACACTGATCTACAAAAATATTGTAGAGAATGGTGTATCACATATGCACTCCGCAAATGTCAGCTGGGTGAATCGAGTTTCGTACTGGTTCTACAGATTTGCCCGTCCCGAAGTAAAAATGCATTGAACGGCCGTCGTCTGATAAGGGGGGTTGAGACTTGCGCATATATGACACACCCGTCGCGAAAGGGTTAAATCTATCGAAACTCAAATTCCTTATGATGGGGTGGTGTGTAAGTTTAGAGCCCTTTCGTAACTTCAACCTTTTTAAGGAAGAAAAAATACGTGGTTAAGCTAAACGAAATATTTTAAACTATTTTAATTATTACTATTTTTATTGTTTCAAAATTATTTAATTAAAACATAATATTTTTGTAATTGTCATTAATTACTAAAATAACTTTTGAGGAGATTATTAAGTTTTTTCTCTGAGACTAAACATTAAACTTTATGTAAAATATTCAATTTTTTATTTGTTAGAAAATAAATATTTGTGAGCTTACATGCATATAGGTAAGTATCTTCTCTATCTGTCTCGGACTATTCGTCACAATAATTCTGAATTATGTATTACTTTTTATTCATATTTAATAAAACAGAATCCTGAATAAAATGTTTTAACCTTTTCAAGATATTTATCACAAACTTATTGCTGCTTGCTTTCAATTGAGAATTCTATTTTACACAATTTTAACATCTTTTCAGATACTTTTATTTCTCGTATTTTAACCTTTTGAAAAGATTTTGATTTGCAGTCAAAAGGTTATGCTAAGCAGATGTGTTTCAAATCCAAAGTTTAATTCTATTCCAGTTGCGAATTTATACATTTAAAATGGTTGTAGAGATATTCATTTTAATAATTCAATAGTTTCATTATTGCTTTTTTTTTCTTGTAGATTAGATCTGAGTATTATATTCTTTGTTTGTCGATTATATTATGTTATATTTGTTATTACATATTTACCATGAATGCGAATATAGCTATCTCTTCAAAACTATTAATTTGATTTTTTTTTTATTCTTTTCAAAATCCTGTTGTTACAACAATTTATTCTTGGAATCTGACGACAAATGTTTGATTCTCAATTAGTATTTCCCATTTCGAGATGTTCTAAGGAAATGAGTTCTGTACATTTGACGTTTAAAACAACGTAGCTAAAGCTAATATAATTAAGCCATGTAACCTTAATGTATTTTTATTACACATTATATTTATTGATAAAATTTATATTTTATAATAATAATAATGATGTTTTTTTTTTTTAAATAATCCATTATTTGGCAAAAAATATTGGTTAAAATAGTTATCCCTTTCTACAAAAAATTGGAATTTAATAAGAAACATTTTATTTTGCCTATCTATGACACGTGATTATCATTAGTTTTGATCATCGCTGAAAACAGTATGTATAAATTTCAGTAGCGCACAAAGGAATTTTTCAATGGGGGGGGGGGGGCAAGGGTGGAAGTCCACCATTCTTGTATTTTGCTCTAACACGTCGCCCAACATATTCTTCTAGTCTTGTCGATTTTCGGAAAAAAAAACAGGAAAAAAATAATTATTGAATAAGTAGTTAGAATTAATTAGTAAAATTAATTATTAATAGCAAATACTTAATTAAATTTTACGTGTTATATACATAGAATTATAATCTATCGAAAAAAAATCAAAGACTTTTGAGGGGAGGTCCGAACCCCGGGACTCCTCCTCTTGTGTGGGCCTCTTTGATAAATTCTTAAATTTTAACAATCATTCATTTTATAGATTTTAGAATTTTAAAGCACTATAGAAATAATTGTAAGTTATCAAATGTCTTACCTTTAAGTAAGTTCCAGTGGATGGGGGTAAACATACTCCCCACTAAAAATTGTCTTATAAACCAAACATTAACTTTAGATAATAGCATAAATGAATTTATTTTTATAAATCTATATCAATACCCAAAATATTTTAAAATAATATTTATAGATTGAAATTGCCTGATAAAGGGTTAACAGTTTCAAACCATCAATGGTTATTATAAATGTTTTAAGCTTTTCTTTTTCTTATGTAATATGTTATATTATATTCAAAGCTGTATTTTACAAACTCATGTCCGACTTTTGGATTCTGTTTTTTACACATATTAAAGTTGCAACCTACAAGATGCATATTGATGTATAACCAACTGTTCATGTTTTTTAATTGAAGAAAGGTATTTAATCGATAGAAACACACATTAAATTGCATTTGCAGAAAGAAAAAAAAAATGCATAACTGCATTAACAACAGATCACGACATTTTCACGTTTGTCTAACACATTTCTCCATAGTCACGCGATATGAAGATTAATTTTCGACTAGGAAAGTTTTTGACATCGCTTCAGCGTCTGTATGAAATTACTATTGTCTCATTATAGTCATCAAATTTTGTTTCATAATAGCAAAGGTGAATATTATAATGTGCATGTTTATTTTAGTATTTACGATCATTTTTTAGATATTAACTTCTAAAGAATCATTCATTACAAATAACACACAATAATGGTTCCTTCATTTTAATTAAACTGCTTTAACATTTCTATTTTGACTTTTTTTTATGAATCACGTGTCTTTCAGAATTTGATTAATTGAAAAATATATATATATAAAGGCATGATTTTTGAGAATTATGGTATCCAGTTATTTAAGGAAGCTATTTATTGTTTAAAACTGGTGCTCATTACTTTTTATAATTTGTTTCTAATAACAAAAAATAGAAAAAAAACAACACTTTACAATTAATCGTATTGAATGTGAAAACAACTTGGATGAAGAAAAGTAGGTAACTACAAATCGTACCTTCCACGAATTTCATCAAATCAAAAAGCATTGCCAAATGCAGCGATCAAATAATGGAAGCAGTTCCCACACAAGCTACATTGGCAACATTTGGCCACGATATTGTTTGAATTGGCAGCGTCTTTCGATTTACAAAATTGGTCGACGGTATAAAACGCCAGTACCAAAAATTACATTTAAAATGTAGATCTAATATACTTTTTACACTTTTAGTTTCCTGATCAACGCAGAATTAGATTACGATTTAATTTTCATCATATGAATAGAATTACATTAGAATATTGTTTCTCAATCAGCGGTAAGCGTACCTTCAAGAGTTTAAAAAAATACCTAAGACAGTGCTTCTCAAACTGTCAATGCTTGCGACCCAATTTTAAATCAAAATGCCATGCATTTCCGTGCAATAATAATGTATCGAATTCAATAATTATGCACTTCGACGCTTAAGCTACAATATGACTTTAATTGTAAACTGTACAAATTATCAAGATAAGTATTAAATTTCACATATAATTTTTTTAATGGCAAGCCCATGTGGTTAAAAGTAATGATTAAACTTGTTCTTAACTTAGTTTTGATGAATTAATGATCAAGTACATTGTGCAGTACTGATACATTTATAAGCATATTATATAACTGTAGATGTGCATTATTTATTATCTCAGAATGATTTTTGTTTTGATTCCTTTTAGTAAGTTTATGGATTTTTTAAATCTTTTATATTGATTTTTCGATATGCTCGCTCCCCCTACGTAGCGTTATCGTGCCCCCTAAGGGTGGGCGGCCCACTGTTTGAGAAACGCTGGTCTAAGAAGGTACCGAGAAAACAAGATGTATTAAGGATATTGATGATTACATTAAACAGTCTCTTAAAGCTTTTGTTGAGCTTGACATAAAACAATAATTACTATGGTAGTATACGGTGAAGTTTTTGGAGTTGACGTTATTGAAGTCATTTTATTTCGCGAAATTATACTGTCGATGTTATAATGCGTAAATACTCAACCTATCAAGTGATGTAATGAAGAAAACGTGCAGTTCATCAGCTATCATGCACACAGCTATTTGACGATCTTCAGCGATTAATTTTCTCACTGACTGCGGTTGAAAGTCTTCCGCTGCGAGGATTGTCAGAAACACTTTCCCTGCTTTTCGAAAACGGGCGAATCGCTCGTACACACACGCTTAATAGACAGTCCTTGATCTTCAAAAAAAAACAAAAAAAAAAAAACAAAAAAACGTACAGCAACGCATAAGTTTTTTCTGGTGTCTTGCCAAACTTCAAATGAAATTTTTAAATTGATCTTTTGCTTGTTCATTTTCATGTTTTCTGTTAAGAACTAACGTACTAAACAAGCACTTTGTAAAATGAGTCTTACACGGAATACAAATGAGTCTCAATTGAACAATGGTGAAGGCTGATGGTCAACACCTGCCGCTACTCATGTGCAGCTTTGATCTGGCCAGTTTGCCAGATCGGCCGTTCTGACTTCTTTTACCGAATTTTATTTGTGAGAGGTTGTATATTTAGCTAATATTCTCTGAAGAAGATACACGAATCATTATTATAACACTATAGCTTATAAGCATACAAGAACAAAAATTGTAATATAAACCATGTACTAGAATTTTGGAAATATATTAAAATTTATAAAAATAACAGAATTTAATATATATATGAATGCTGCGGTATTTTAAACATTCCTGACTTAGGGCAGCTCTTATACATTTAAAAAGGGGATTAACTTGTTTTCTGGTCAGCTAACCTTCTCCCTTTTTGTTAGTAATACTGAGCGAGATCCTACTGAAAATAATGGATAGAATATATAAACCAGCGATTCTCAACATGTAGCCCACGGACAGCTTGCGGCCCACAAAGCCTTTTTAGGTGGTTCAGTCATGGCTCATTGCTCTGAGAAATTCACTTATTTAAGAACATTGTATTAAAAATTTAGTGGTGAATTCTTTGTTAAGAAATCAAATATATCAATTTTGCATCTTGTTGTCCATGCTTAAGGGTACGAATTGATATTCTTTTTCTATTTGGAACGGTTACGGTTTGTGATAACAGACAACAGTGAAGAAGCGATAATTTTACGGGTGAAACTAATTTTTAACTATCTTTCATATCGTATAAGCGAAAAATATTCGAAGAAAATCTATAGTTTCAAGACGATTGGGAGGGGGACTCTTTTGTAGTGAAAAAAAAACTTCGATCAGTAATTGTTTGATTTGCAACGAAAGTGCTGTATTGAAAAAATAACAATAAACAGGAATCATTCAATGACACTTTTCTCAAAGATCTCTTTCAAGAGGTGATAAATAGGCTTTAGTGAATAATCTTCGCAACACTAACAAAAAGTTTTGTCAGTGGTAATATCACAGCGGTAGCAAAGACATCCTGTGGCGTTTGTTATATTATTGGCAATCCTATGAAACCGTTTACTGATGCAGAAATTGTGAAGGAGTGTTTCTTAAAAAAATGTAAATAATAATAATTAAAAAAAGCAACACAGAGAGGTCATAACATTTTGATGAATTTTCCACATTTTAATTTCCAATGTTATCTTGGTCTGAAAGAGTTCCTCCCTTTCCACCCCCCCCTCCTCCATTTATCCTCATGTTGTGGCCCGCTTGAAATAATTAACATATGTATGCGGTCCGCGTGGAATAGCTGACATATGCATGCGGCCCAGGAGTAAAAAAGGTTGAGTACCCCTGATCTAAGCCAATTACAAGAAAAAGGTAACTTATTTAAATTTGCATAGCCCGCGCTGAATTTGAGTACGATAAACAAATTATTATCAGATTCTGGACCCAAATGCAAATTCATAGCATATAACTGGCTAAATGGTAGCACTTAGCAAAAGTATGAAATTAATAGAACTAGAATAACTAAATAGTATGTATAGTGCTACTGTCACTTGAGAGACAATATGATTTTATATATGTACTTAATAAAAAAATTACTATGGTTAGGATAAAACGAAGGGAATAAGTTATTTTAACTATAATTTGTATATGTAGGTAACTATAAGTATACCTAACTAGGAAAAATGATTTATTTTTAAAAATAATAATAATGAATTTTAATATTCTAAGGAATTTAATCCGTACATACATATAATATAGCACACGTCCTTGAGCTCCAGACAAGAAAATATAAAACTAAATGACATATAATGACTAATTTCTTAAAGTAATCTTCATTTTATTTCTCTTATAATTCAACAAAAATTATAAAAATGTATTAGGTAAATTATTGTTAGCAGACAGAGGGATGCAAATGTTTTTGTCTTTTGGGAAGAAAAGACACAAAGATTAAACAGAATCAATTTGGAAATGAAGGAATAAGAAATAATGTTTCATTAAATCCCAATTCAAAAGTAAATGTTAGTGCATGGCTGTTTTAAGAAAATTACATTTTCCTTTGCGTCGGTGGTTAGATTTTTTTTTCCTCTTTTGAAGAGTAAAACAATTATTAAAATTAATAAAGTAAGCCTGGGACTCATTTGAAACGTATTAAATTGTAATCTTATTTTTATTCCGAAATACATTTCTCCTTTATGTCTAATATTTTAAAACATTTCATCTTTACTGAGTAACATTTTTTTTTAAAAAAAAGATTATAAATTATATGATAAATTGTGCTATTGAAAGGTTTAGAAGTGATGTGTAATGAATGTTCTTATTTTTTTAACAGTGTTTGTTTGATTTGAATAAAAGTATATCAGATATCTGTAAGATGATGATGATGAGTTTGATGTTTTATGGCGCGAGAGCCAGTTTTGGCTATACTGCGCCAAACATTCATAGGTCTGTGGTCTGGACAGGAAAAGAAGAAAAGGAGAAATTGGATGACAAGATGGAGGTCGAAAATAGAGAAGGATCACTGGGGTACCCCGGGGTCGTGACACCCGTGTTTACCAAAGATAGTAAACCCCCTGGGAAAAGGAAAAGATCACCAAGGTACCTCGGGATTGTGACGCCCGTACCCACCTAAAGAAGGTGAGCCAACTGAGGGGTAGATATCTGTAAGACAATCAGTGAACATATCTCTCACTAAAGGTAATTAACTTCCTGTGTGTGTTGAGTATTTCTACATTACTGTAAAAAACGCCTTTTAAGTTTTATTTTGATTGTTTTCTGTTTCTAATAATACAAATACTAATTGTGTACATCAAAAACATTTTGATTTGATTATAAGAATTGACACCCAAATGCGGTTTGAATTCGTTTTTTTTTTCTTCTTAGTAACTCAAAATGCCGGTGATTATAGTCATCAAGTACAATTGCAAGTATTGAACTGAATAAGTATACAAGCAACTACTAAATTACATCATTTAAGGGTCAACGTAAAAAAATTGCTTTAAAGTTTCTATGAATACTGGAGATCAAATAGATAAAGTTAGTAAAATCCTTCTTTACATTTCCCATTTTTCTATCTCATAAATCTTTTCAAGACTCCTTTTTGCAGCTTTATTCCATTTTTAGCATTTTTCAATTCCTACTATTAGCTCGCACTGTCTATATATTTATATTTTTATATATTTGTATATTTATTTATTTATCTTTGTGGAATTTTCAATCGTTAATAAAATACATTTTAAAGCGCTGAATTGAGCTGAAATTTTATATACAGGATCATTTTGGATGACAATACAATATAATTTAACTATAATTAATAAAAATTAATTGATTAAAACTAATTATTTAAACAATTACAAATACAGCCACGTTGGCGACTGAGCGACCCTTTTGGCGACTTGTGCCAAAACTTGAAAATGTTTTTTTCTCACGTGTTAAAGCATTCAGTTGGACTGAAATTAAAAGGACAATACGATACTTCAATGATAATTTAAAAAAAAAACTAATTACCACTTAATGTTGTGATTCTGTCCTATATATTTAAATATTTATATTAATTGTAACTATTTAATAAAAAGTAGCTAAAATAAAATTTTTCGATGTTGATCTAAGTAGGAATTGACTTAAAAACTATTTTTTTATATTACTTGTTTTTATCATGAATTGTAGAAAGAAAGCTTGGCATCTTTGTGAAATGGAACGCGAAACGCTCCTCTATCCCATATCGAAATGTATAAGGGCCTTGAAGTGGAGATGCCTGGATTGAGAAGGAGCTTCCTGATTTGTGAACTCGTAAATTGTTTCCACTTTCTGTCTTAAATTAAGCCCTTCATAAATTTTCACAGTGGTGGTCAGGAGGAATTTTAATCATAGTATGACAATTTGTCACATCTCTTACTTTAAATCAAGAAACATCATTGAAACAATACATTTTAAAATTCCAAAGATCATGTGAATGTTACATTAAAAATGCTATTTTTAATTCTGTAGCTCAGAAAAAAATAGTAAAAATTCATCATAGACATAGGTACAGGAATATATTAACTGATGTGTCCTGTTAAAATAGAAGTTTGTATATGTTTCCCAGAGGTTTTTAATTGACAAATAAGGTGTGAATTGATTTAAATTCTTGAAGTCTTTGATACCCAATACAATACCTTTCTGAAATACTATTTTTGTAATTATGAAATATTAATTTGATTTTAAAAAAACGTTCCTAGATACGGAATAACTGTTTTTGAAACAAATCTTTGAATAGCTGCATAATACATCACTACACGAAAAGTCTCTATCTAGACAGCGGGATTACAAGACGAGTGTCCCACTTTATTTTTTATCAGACACCTTCATAAACGTAGACTATTATCTCAGCTTGAAAATGGAAAACATTATCTTTAATGATGAGAATCAGTTTTATTCTAACCATACTCTTTGTACCGGTTGATATGGAGTTAGTGAGAGACGCGTATTTGTCCCACCCACATCAGGGAAAGAGACCTTTGGAGAGGCTATTGGGGGATTTTGAGGGGAAGAGTTGCGCAGAGATCCCCATTTTTGAAAGAAATTTAATTACCACAGATCATTACTGTAAGGGAGTTATTCCCTCCCATCCTCATGCATTTAAATTTGTAATTATTTTTTTATGAATGTCAAGGTATAACACCTCGTTACAGCTTGTTCAAAATGCTTCTAAAAAGTGAAGATTATAGTAGAATGTATTTTAAAGAAGAATGTGTACGGGTTGCACAAAAAAAAGTGGATAAGTTGAATGGAAAGAATACTGTTATTGAAAATCCAAAATAACTGGCCATGAGCGTTGTAAAACACGTACAATGGTTTCGACAGTAAATCTATGCCTTCGTTGTAGAAAAATCGTGCTGATTCTGGAGAAAGTTTTGCATAGCTTCTTTCACCCCATCATCCGAATGGAAATGTAATGCTTTCTTGAGAGAAAAAAAAAGTAAGGAAGGTTTCAGGTAGACAAATTCTGACTGCTCGGTGGGAGTTCCAGCAGTTTTTTACGGAATATTTTAAAATGCTCTGGATCTTACGACGTTCGGACCTGCATTGCCACGGATATTTTACATCGTTTGATGCCCTTTATTAAAATTTGTGAGCCAAGTATTTGAACTAATCAGTGCTCTCCATAGACTGCCCCATTCGGTGCTATATAGATACCTTCATCCAGCTCGCCTTTCACAATCAGAAACCATACTACCGTACATTGTTCCGATATGAGCCATGATAGGAATCGATATCCATGAATAGCACGACTTTAATTTTGATTTATTTCTTATACCACGAACAATTTTCAACATTGCACATTGTATGCGGTATACACCTTCTACCTCCCTTTATACCTATGTTAAATGACGTTGCTATAAGAGCAATCATTCTGGCACAATTGCGCGTGTCCACATTTAATTTGGGAAACCCTTATTTTATAAAGCAGATAAGAGCAAAATGAAGACAGTAGACCAGCGTGCTACTCTGATTAAAGTTTCATTGAACATATGTGAGTTTCTTTCATGAGATGTCTGGTGGCTCGTGATATCATCACGAGGACCCCCTACAATTCACACATATACTCTCTGAGGAATGGGAGCTCTTACCTCAAGAGTTTTTAGATATTCTGATTTGAGTATGAACAGACGGTGCTACATAACCATTACAATTAAGAAATATTACATCACTTACAAAAAAAATAATTTTGGTTTCTCTTTTTCTCCTTAGGTGAGAAGAACGTGATGAAAATTAAAACAAAATTTTAAAATTTTTTGAAAAACAAAACATTTATTGAGTTTGTGGAAAGCAATCTGATATTTTCCTTTGCATTAACATTTTTAGCATCTAATTGTGAAAAAAAAATGCTCGATGTCGTCCATTTTGTAATTCATTTCTTCATTGGAATGTGTATCTAAATAACTGCATACTTTTTATGATGTTCCTCATATCGGATGATGTGGGAACAGGAACTGCATTATTCATTTCATTTTCGTCGTCTGAATTCGCATCAAGGATGCTTTTTGAGCTTTGAACAAACTCCAAAATATTTTTGTGTGCCATAATTGGGTTTGTTGGAAAGAATTCATTGCATTAGATGATGATAACATCATCTACTGTGCAATAAATTCTTCCGATAATACAATAGGACAGTCCAATTCAGTTGGTGTTCTCCGTATTTTGCTTATTCCCAGAAGGAAAACCTTTTCATCCAAAGCGATTTTCGTTTCCTGTTAAGAAAAAAAGAATACATAATAGTTAGTCGGACCATTGTATGATTTCGCGTTAACTAAAATTTTCTCTTCAGATTTTTTACGTTAAACGTATTTAACTATATAATGAAAAACAAAGGCATTTTTTGTCATTATGCAGACATCTGGATTTAGTTTTAAGGAAAATAGTAAAATTAATTTTATAAAAGAAAGAAAATGATCTTTTTATTATAGTTTATTTTGCTGATAACATTTAAATATCTAACTTTATTATTCACTCCAGTGGATACTTCAGATTTTCCTGAGATAAAATTTTCCCTTAGGTTAATCGTCATTGTCATTGAAGCATTTTGATATAAAGCTCCTTTATCCAAACATCTCCGCACCGTTTGAAATTCGTGGAGCGATCCTTTCAAAGTACAGTCTGGATGCAGATGATATATGGAATCAATATCGAGAGAAATTTCCAATGACGAGTATTTTCTGGTACAAAAGGACTCATGAGTTTTACTTCGGAAAAGTTGATACCAAAATTAATATTCTAGATGGAACACTAAATCAATACACAAGTCTTCCTCTCATGGACTGGTACTTTCACATAATACTTACAGATTTGCCGTTGAAATATGAATACATTCCAAACATAAAGATAAGCCACATATTTCATAATTGTAAACTAATTGTTATTGTTAATAGATGCCAGCCAATGTTTGGATTAATGTTTCGAATTAATTTCAAACATTTGAATTTTATGGAATTAATAGTAACATTACAAGACTTTGTTTATTAGTGCAGTGCTAACCTGCTACCTTTTAGAAGGTTTCAATAGAAGCATATATAGGGGACAATTTATAATATAAATAATTTAAGAAGTTACTTTATTGAGAGAGAAAAAAGGAGCATTTGCTTAAAAACAGAATTTTTTTTTTTGTAAAAAAAAGAATATAAAAGCAAATTGCATTTTCATCATTTTTATTTTTTACGACTGCGTACAAACACTAAATGCCCACTATACGTTAATTTATTTTAGTTTATATTTCAAGAAGCATCAGTTTTAGCAATGAAATACCATATTATAACAAAAATGGGAGATTTTACCACCAAAACCTTTCTGCATCTGTGTATTACTTACCTAAATATACTAAAGTAATAAAGCATAGTCTTTATCTTTCTTAATGGCAGTTACTGTGTATCTCGGGAATTCAAGAGGACGATATGTATCACAAACTTTTTTCTGAGCTTTCTAATGACACACATTTAAGCCCTACATTTTCTGAATTGTCCTTTAACTATGAGGTTAGGTAAATATGTTTTTTCTTTATGATATGACGCACGCAAAACAAGTAATAGACTTTATCAACATGTATATATGATATCTACTGGTAAACAGTTTGGATTTACTATTACAATAAACTCTCACGAATATTTTGTGCTAACTTGTTTGGGCATGTAATCCCAAAACAGATAATATTACTTTCTTCATATAAGACGATGATAGAGATTCCAGAATCTCTTAAACTTAAAACCTACATTGTTGTGTTTTTAAAAGTGAGTGACATTTTTTTCAATTCCTACTATTAGCTTCCACTCTCTATTTATTTATTTATCTTGGTAGAATTTTCAATCGATAATAAAATACAATTTAAAGCGCTCAATTGAGCTAGAATTTTATATACATGATTATTTGTGATGACAATACAATAATTTAATTATAATTAATAAAAATCAATTGATTTAAATGAATTATTTAAAGAATTATAAATACAGACACATTGGCATCATTTTTGGCGACTTGTGTCAAAACTTGAAAAGGTTTGTTTTCTCACGTTTTAAAGCATTCAGTTGAACTGAAATTTTATGTACATGATTGCTTTGGATGACACAATACGATACTTTAATGATAATTAAAAAAATAATTACCACTTAATATTGTGATTCTGTTATATGTATATACATATTTATATTAATTGTAACTATTTAATAAAAAGTAGCTAAAATAAAAATTTTCTCTTGTTGATTTAAGTAGTTGATCTACTTAATTTTTTTTTATATTACTTGTTACGTGAATCATCTTTTTTGAATACACTAGAAATCTTTTAAATAAGTAATTTAAAAGAGAAACTGTTTCGTAAAAAAAAGAGATCAAAAGCCAAGTAAAACAAATGTTATTGATTGTTTTTAATGTAAAACTTTGAAGCCACAATGCGGCTATTCAGTTGATGCAGAAAATTGTAATTAATTCGCGTATTAATAAATAGCAAACTTTTTACATATAGTGAGATTTAAATAGTTTGCGTCTGATGAAAAGTGTCTTAAATATATTATATCATTTAAAACTTATATCAAGAGCTTCTTGTACGTTCTGTTTTTGCAGATAAGATACAAGTTTCAATTGTTGTTTTTATACTTATGTTTTCCACTGCTAAAGAAATTATGAGTAAAAATGCATTTATTGTATTTTACGCTTTTTTATCTCTACATAAATAATTTTTTTAATAATGATATTCTGCATGTGACGTTCTTTAATTTTGAAATCATTTTTCAAATTGCTAAAATATAGAAAAAGGATTTTTTAGTTTATAGCAACAAATACTTCTTTACAAAAAGTCAAGAAACGTTTTTTTTTTTTTGCTTTGCTGCTACATAGAAGAGCTGTGAAGATACGCATCTTACTATAGACAGACATCAAGTCTCTTATTAACACTAGATTACCCAAGGAAGTCATTTTGACTGCTTTTTAATATCAATTAGAAAAACTATGGTGTATGTAATGGTAAAAATCGTTAGACTTTTTTAGAGTATATTTTTTTCCGAGTGAAGCAAATTTCTTTTAATGTTAATATTTGCTAATACCTTGGTATATGACTGTAAATAATATAAAAAAAATATTGAAAATTATTTTTAAACAAATTTGTTTACACATTAGTTATTCTTTCGCAATGCAGTCATTTTGACTGCTTTTGGGCAATATAAGTATATACTAAGTTTCAGTCTTTCTAGTGTTAAATATTTTAGCAAGTGTAAAGAAATAAATTATTGTAATGAATACCAAATGCTTTTCGACAGGAAAACAATATCTTTGCAAAAATCCACCTTTTTATAACGCTAGTTTTCAACCAGTAAAAACATTTTGCTTTCTCAATATTTCTCTTCAAATAGTAATATTTGGTAATTTTTTACAATAAATGACTCTACAAAAATAATAAGATAATGGATGGAGCGATTGCACCCGGAAGTATTTTTAAAGCGAACTCTTATCGTCTAATTTCACTTCTTAAACATCCCTTTTCCTTGAATCATTGTTAATATTTATCCGTGTGAATGAAGAAAAATTGATTTTGTTTTGTTTTTACAATCTCCCTCCCTGTTTTTAACGATGTTTTTACTTGTTTATGGGGAGATAATTAACTAAGTATTTTCTGGTAAGGGGAATGAGAGGAAGGGTAAGAAAAAATTGTGAGGTTATATTTGTTTCCGTTTCGGATTGATTTGGAAAAAAGTGAATAATGTATTGAAGGTCAGGAAGAAAAATAGAATGCATGTAATCTGACGAAAGGTGTTTTTAAAAATCGCTTTTGAAAAATTCCATGAACACAAATAGCAAATCAAATCTTTTCTGGTTTTGAATTATAAGATTTTTAAAGTCAGTTTTCTTTTGCTTAACTTCTTGAAATTCTGAAAGTTTTTCATTTACCGTTAGGCTTTTGGGAAAAAAGCGAAAGAATGTTTTTTAAAGTTTGAAAAATCAGTAATTATGAATCTTTTTTTTAGATTTCGGTTGCATGTGAGATTTAATTTGCTACGATAATTAAATTAATTCAAGCGTCCAAATTTGGTAGCGAAAGCCGTCACTAGATGGTATCACCGTGAAATGGCTCTCACATTTGAGGAATTACCTTGTTTACAAAGGCTTAGTTGCTAATAAGCAGCCCATTAGAAAAAAAAATTATTACATTTGTTACTTGACCAAGGTGACGGAGTGATCATGGTCAGGAATTCAGTTTCGCCATTGTTCCTGTTGGGTGTTTGATTAGCGATGTTACTGAAAATTCATCATTTAAAGGAGTTCATGCATGTTTAGTCTATCTAGATTCGAAAATTTCACGATGGATCTTTGAAAACATTTGGTATGGCAGCTTTTATAATCGGTTGAAAAAAACAGTTGATATCCTCGTCACTTAACCGTCGCTCATAATTACAAGTTTCGTCTCTCATAGATATTGTTTTGTTTAACAACTCTAATAAACAAGAAAACAATTTATCATCTTTATTAATTAGGTATTTATTTTAACAAGTCACATTTTAATCTGGAATTTTTACTTGAAGACATGAAACCCATACCCGAGAAATACAGTGAAATCCTTTTAACAAGAAAATGCTCAAGACGAAATATCGGTAAACACGAAATGATACACCTGTCTCAACAAACTATTATGTATTCTTATGCTATTTCGATTCCCTTAACACTAAAACTAAACGAAAAAAATCCTTTATTCGAAAATATTTCCCTTCTCGGAATGAACAAAAGACGGAAAACAACAGGACGTTGATAAAATGTTTGGGAATGAGACATTTGATAAAGTGTGTGCAGCCCAAATTATGGTAGAAAAAGACATTTTGAAGTTTCCTCAAAGCTAAAAAAATATCATTGATACATATTCCAACGAAACAAAATGAAATAAATAATGCACCTCCTGTTCCCACATAATCCGATTTGAGGAACGTCATGAAAAGTATGGACAGTTACTTAGACGCACATGTCAATGGTGGAATGAACTAGAAAAAGAACGCCATCGGACAATTTGATGCTAAAAAAAAACTATGCAAAGAAAAATATCAGATTGTTTTCCAAAAACTCAAAAAATGAATTGTTTTTGAAAAAAATTGAAACTTCTGTATTTAATTTCTTTAAGTTCTTGTGATGATTTTGTTTCATTTATTTTTAGTAAATATATGCATTTATACATATCTATGTAAATAAAACAAACTCTAATAAACTTAATTTCGTTGATATATGGGATTTTTTTTGCAACATCCCTTAGCACGAAAAAATATTTCAGTTTCATATTAAAGTGTGTTGGAAAGCTAAAATCTTATCTTTTGACAATTTGAGATTTTTACATTTTCAAATTGTATAGATTTAACCTTTCTAAAAATACCTTACTTTAACCTCTAAGGCAAATAGAAGCCATTAAAACCTATTTTTAAATAATCGTTGAAACTGGGTCACGAACATTTGAATGGCGAAAAATGTTAACAAAGTACTTAGTTTTTGCTTAAATGTTGAATGTCTGATATAAACCAAAACATGTATATTTTATTGTAAATTGAGTTTTTTATTTTTTTGTTTCTTAGCCAATTAGAAGTCTCACAGTATACATTAAAATCAATTTATCTCAAAATGTAAATTTTGATGTTCGATGTACCTTTTCTAAGAAACTGCTGTTCACAGGTATGTAAATTTTTTATGATATATTTATAATAATGACTAATATATACTAAAGTGAGCTTTTTGTAAAAAACTCAAAAATTTATTTTTTACAAATTTTTTATGTGAAAAATAGGTCAAATTTCGCAATGTTTGATAAAATATTTCATAAATTATTAAAAAATCCAAATTCGCTAAGAAATTATTTCAGAATAATGACTAAGATGTACTTTAATTGTATTGAAAATTTCAAGTATGTACATATAAAAGATTTTGAGAAAAGGTAATTGAAAACAGCCAATTTAACATCGTCAGTATAGACAGAGAGAGAGGTTTCCAACTCTTATGCGATTTTCACTTTATTTTTTGAGTGTTTTTTCACACATTCAGTTTTTAAATTGCTATTTTTAGAAACATTTTTCCTGCGGCAAAATGAATACAATTAAAATTCTTACGTAAGTATAAAATAATTTTTTTTTTCTGGTTGAAATAGGCAATAGCTTTTGCTTTCAGTGGCCTTTCGTTCAGTCAATGTGAACCTATTCTTTTCTAGTAGTTCCACTTCTTTTGAGGCAAAACTCATTCTCTGAGGTTGTTCATGCATTTAAAAATGGACTAAATTAACTGTTCGTTCTTAGTACTTCCCAGTGTTCTTGAAATCAGTGGTGTGGTGATTATTATTATTTTTTTTTGAAAACTATTAATTCCTTAGACTTTGTTGTTGTTACTAATCTTCCATCTGGTCAGACGAGATCAGGAAAACCTCGGACTTTTATGAAGTACGATACTAGAAATGGACTATCATGGATATCATTCCAGTTCAGTCCAAAGCAGTCCAAGTTATGATGAGATGAAGCCTGTTCCAGATGGCATTCAGAGCAAATTGGAAACCACTTTTGCCTCCAAAAAAAATGAAACTTTTTAAGTGCCTACTGGCAAGTTGGGACAGACAAGCGTTAGCCTGTCTGTTTGAAGGAAGATATAAAGAAGGCCCTGGTCACTGGCCACCTGGTTACCCTGGTCACTGGCTTTTATACCTTTTTATAAAACGGATATTTTAACCATTTTTCTTTATTTTGGGCCTTTTGCCTTGAGAATAATTCTAAATATGTGAGCTCTGAGAAGGATAGGATAGGATGGTCTAGTTTCACCTTTGCAAGAGTGTCAACCAATTAATTTCCGTAGATATTGACATTTGACGGGATCTATTGAAAATATACTTTGTGATGATGGGAGATGAGCTTAACTTTCCGTAGTATAGATAAACTGATTTTCTTTCTATGTGGGCCCAGTTTTTGAGGTGTTGAATTGTGATAGGAGGCTGGCCCCCGTCTTTTTGGTAATTTCTAAATGTTGCCCTTTTTACAGGATAATGTTAAAATTCTTCGAACTAAGGTGCACTTATTCTACACACACAGGTCATTAGACTCATAAATTTATTTAAATTGTAACTTTGCGCTCCAAGTTTCAGCCAATCGGAAGATTTAACAAAGAGTGCAGCGCAGTGTTAGTTGAGGAAAACAGGCCGGTTTTATAAAAAGCGGTGCGTGGCAATTTTCGACGGACTCCTTTTTTTCTTTGAATATGTAATTTTACATAAAATCGACGCGACCCTGGGACCCCAGCCTCATCCTAACACACCTCGCCCAACTTCCAGATAAGTGTAATTTGTTATCTCTAAATTCTTTCATTGTATTATTGTAAAGTGTAATTCGTAAATAATAAACTAAAATATTTAATTTACTAAATGGAGATTGATTAGTTGTTGAGAGGATTTCTTGTTTCGAAATAGAATAGATTAACTCATTTCATGAAGCGGAATAGAAGTTTAAATAAGCGAACAAGGGTACGATGAGAGTTAACTTATTTGAGAGCCCCATCAATTGACCACTTTAAGTCCTGTCAGTGAGCGAATCGGAATAAGAAAGGGGGTGGGGGTGTTCCTGGGAGGGTAAGTGAGTGAGTAAATATTAACATTGCACTGTTCATCTACACGAGGGCTTTTGGCGACGGACCTCGTAATTTTGAACCATGGTCAAGTGACGAGGACACGACACATGATCTGGCAACCCTCTTTCCTAACTACCACACCACACTAAAGAGAGGGCGTTTGAGCTCTCGACAGATTTAACGTGCATCGCTCCCCTACATAGCGGGTCTTTAATGGTACTGAGCTCGAACTCATGAGATGCCTGCTATGATCCGATACCTTTATCATTGGGCTGCCGCAGACCTGTTTCTGGGAGGAGTGAGCGAAGTACGTTGGGAGTGTATACTCTTAGCAGAGCCACCCAAGGAAGAAAGATCACTCTATTTTTCCCAGCTAACACTAACAGACATAGATCCAAGACATATTTCTACCTCATGGTGCTCCAGTCTTTCGGACGGCTGAAGCTGCATTTTCCTACCTGTACATATTGTACTTAGACGTGATTATCACTAACAACGTTTTAAGTTAGCGCACATGCGCAAATGCATTCTTTTGGAAATATGATGTTGGTTTGGAAAATTCAATATCGATCTAGTCCATTTTCGAACTTTACAATAAAGGACGCTCATAAAAGAATGCTGACTAATATTAAACAGTATATTTTCCAAAGAGTGCTTTTCCTCTGAATTATGCATGTACGATCTAAACTTTGAAATAAAGTTTATGAAACATGCAGCAAATGGACGCTTGCCATTTTTTCTTCTCAAACTATTCTCGAACTTACAACTGAGATAATTTGTTTCTTCCCACATTATTGCATAATGAAATTATCTTGTTCGCTGTAAGTGAGACAATCTATTTAAGATAATTTAAAAAAAAAATGCTTAATATTCCAAATAAATTTACACCTAAGCCTTTACAAATGGATTTATTTCTTGAATACAAACGATATATAACATTGTATCATTATCTATTTATTTTACGCATGTTTTTTAAATTTGCTCATTTAAATGTCAATGAATAAGAAAGCTTCCTCTATAAAGAGTGTATCTTTATAAGATATAATGCGTATTTTCACATTTTAAAGGAATTTTAGTTCACAATTAATTCCAGGTATGTTACCGGAAATGCATAAAGCACAGAAGTAATGAGTTTACAAGATGAAATGCCGAATATGTGCATGAGAATATCACGAAATAAAAGATATTAAAAATAACACTATTGTTAAAATGATAACAATATTTTTTTTATCAGAATAAGGCTTTTGTACATGTTATCTTTTAGCTTACTAAAGTAAATGTTTATCTCTTTACTTTGGTGCATACAAATGCATTTAAGATGTTCTGTTGTCTTAATAAACATAAAAGAAATTTTTGTACATTAGTTTTTATATCAAGACAATGCTTAAATAATTCATCGAAGCATTTTTAATATTTTTTTCTTCATTTTGTATTCTTTATGGAAACAGCTGAACAACATTTAACATGTAAAACCTATTCTGTGACTAATGAGAAATGAAGCATATTTTTAAGAAAAGAAAGAAGTGTACAGGAATCTTCTAATAAGTAATTGTTTCTGTAATAATGCTAAGTGGTCACATTCATAATGAAGTTAGTATTCTGAATTCATTTTTTTTTCAGAAATAGAAGTCAAATGAAGTGTACTACATGCTGTTACTTTCAAAAGAGCAGATAAAATATTTTTAACAGGCAAGATTCTGATTTAAAATGAGTTTTTTTACTCTTCGAAGGCTTTTTATTATACTTTCTGGAATATTGTTTGGAATCAATTTAAGGTTATTTATAACGATTAACACTAAAATCCTTGGCAAACAGTTCACTAAATTAAAAAAAAATCATGGAATTACATAAGGGGAAAAGATAGACAGGTGCATAAAAACAAAATGACGAGATCGGAAAACAAAATTATTTTTTACTTGGAAAATTATCACAAAATGCTTTATTACAGTAATGTTTACATACTTCAGCCAGGGTGGGAGAGTGTAGACGTTCAAATTTATTATGAGAAGTATTTTTCACACGTATACAGTCTCATTGAATAGTTGAGCGACAAGCTTCTAAGAAGTCGAGTAAATTAGAGTCATAAATAAGAGATTTAAGATACTCTCTTAAAAGGTAATCGATGCTGGATAAATCAGACGATCCGGATAGCCATCAAATTGGTCTACTATACCTAATCTATTGCACCTATAAAGTGCCATCCTGGTCATTACAGATAGCAACTTTACAAAATAACATGGCTGGATCTTTGGCATTTGTAAAATCTTCCATAAAGACCTATAATGCAGGAAAAAAAAAAGATTTTTTCTTCCAGATGAGTCAGATGACAGACGATTTACCACTCAACACTGTCTACAGTTAACATGATGAGTTAATTATGCCATTACAACTGTCAAACTTATAATTATTAAATTTGGTATTTATAGTAAAAATACTGTAAAACAGAACTTCGGAACGAAATTCTCAAGAGTATGTAAAAGAGAAATGTCTATTGTCTGATCAATGGTAGGTTTCCCCATTTAACTATGAATTATTTGATTTTACCTACTTGTTCAGAACATTAAATGAATTAAAAGAAGACAAAAAAAAAATCGTTATCTTTTTAGGTACAACTGAAAAAATTTTTTACATTTGCGACTCTAAGCCTAAGCAATTTGTATATTTGTTTGTACTTTATTGCTAATTTTATTTTCCGAATTCTTTATTCTTGGCATTATAATAAAATTTATTTAAGTGTCTAAATTGTTAATGCTCATTTATTTAAATTTTATCTTCGTAAATTTTTCAAAAATGTGATACAATATATTTTTTTTAATAATATTTTATAATAGTTTTTGTTTGAATTAATAATATAATAAATACTTCTTCTGTTCGCTTAGCTGCATGAATTTTTTATTTCATTACTTTACTTACTTCTTTTATAAATTAAATATTTTCACGTATAATATAATATTCATGTCATAAAATTTAACAGATGCTTAATTTTTTTTGCACCTTAGAGAATTAACTCGAAATTTGCATCAAAATAATTTTGAAACAACTCATTTATTTATGAATATTAAAACAAAACAAAAAAAAAAAAATTTAGAAATGAAAAAAAAAATTTAAAAAAAAAAAAAAAAAATCCCAGAAATCATTAAAATTTTTAATGTATTCTTTGACGTGAGATGTTTAATTTATGTATTTTTCTCTTTTATATTATCAGAGACTTATTTCTGACCATCTATAGGCCTTTAAAAATTGCTTTTAAGTTTTGATTTAAATATTCTGATAATAGCTGGATTATATCCTCACGTTGAGTAAATCTTGCAGCGAAAAATTGCTTTTGGAGTATATTAATGGAATATTTAATTCAATATCAAAAAAATATCCATATTTATTATTATTGAACTCAATCTGCATTCAACTTCGAGCTGTTTATATTTTTCACACATTTTATATAGATAGCAGCCATAAACACAAATCACCGATAACACAATTAGCAGCACAAGAATTAAAGCAACATTATGACAATAACAAGGCGCTGAGTGAAATTTCCAGAGATCCTCTGTATTTATATAAAATGCCAATCGGAAGTTCCGAAACTCACATGACTTCCGAGGACGTCTCTTTGGATTGGTCCAGATAATCGGATGATGTACATTACGCAATTCTTAATTTAAAACCGCTGAGCTTTTAATTTCGAAGACATAAATTTACGATTACGTCCTGTAAAGATACAATCGCAATCAAGCCCTAGATGGTCAGGATCATTACAAATTGAATAGATTTTAAGATGAAATTAAAGTGAGTTACGCACACACACATTTATATACATACATACATACATGCATACATACATATATATATATATATATACATACATGTATATATACATATATACATACATATGTACATATATATATATATATATATATATATGTATATATATTTATATAACATACATATACATATATATAAATAAAGCTAACATATCCTGAGATAAGATATCCTGTGTTTTTTAGAATCATAATAAAATAAGGATATTTTCTTTTTAAAATGTTATCATTTAAAGCTATCTATTTTTCTGTGTAATCATAATTTCGGTCGATTTTTTGATCGGTTTTTGTCTGTTTCTGGGCGTTTACACCCATGTCGCACCACTACGGTATTGAGTTTACTTAACTCATTTCATCGTAGTGGCCGAAGTGTGTTCCTGATAAAGGTTCTTTCCAAATGTCTAGTAATCAGCTGTTACTGATTGAATACTATAAAGCGAGCGATGAAATCCTATCAAAAATGTTGCAGGAGAAAAAGGTTGGACGGGTAAGAGGAAAGTGAATGTTGTCGATTTTAATATTAATGCATGATTTGCCTTTACTTCGAATACGATGATTTTTAAACGGATAAACATATAAAAACCAAACCATGTCTTGAACTTCGTTCTGTTCACTAGTGTCATTATATGTATCCCTTGTTCCCATCGAGTCCCACGTGGGATTTTTTGTTAGTGGGAAAAACAAGCTAAAAAGTATTGCTAGCAAGCCGAAAATACAGTTTCCTGGCGTTTTAAACACTTAGTACATCTTGCTTATTGCATTACTCTTGTAAATATGGTTACTTTCCCCCTTCACTACTTTACCATTGTATAACATTTCCTCGTCTTTTTTAGAAGGAAAAAATTTTTATTTTAGAAATAGATGACACGTAATTTATTTTTCCTAAAAAAGCAGCCAGCATGGATGACGAAATATTAAAAAGTTTACGTTTCAGATAATTATGACCATGCCAACTACTTTAAGTTTCATGAAGTTATATTTACAGTAGAACGTCGTTTATCCGAATGCTTATTATCCGGAACGTCAAATATCCGGTCCAGTTTTTTTTTTCTTTTTGCCAACTACATGTACTTTATATGAATACGTTTTCGAACAATGCAATGCTCAACAGCTGTTTCGCGTGAGGCCAATAGTGACGGGAAAACCCAAGGTCAGGGATATTTGGGGAATTTCAATTGTGTGATTTGGTAAACATCTGCGCAGAATATTAGATCAATTTTTCCAAGTGAGTGATGGGGTGTATACGTGCTCTTTCGTTGAGTTGTGAACTGCTATAGTTTCGAATTCAAAACGGAAGCGCAACGTCTTGGACATAGAGACAACACTTGAAATATTGAACCGTGTCCCAAAGGGAGAAAGTGGAGCGTCTCTAGCACAGTTTGCAAAGTCAACAATTTCTGACATAAAAAAGGGTCTGTAATGATCTCACTCAGTTCTAGGCTAACTATTTATTTCAACAGGAAATTCATCAAAATAATAAATAAAAGAGTATATTCTAATTACAGTTCAATAACAATTTAGAGTCTCTTTCGCACTCTCTTCCGTTCCTGGATTTACCCAGCCAGGAGACCGCTGTACTTCGCGGGCTCGTTCGTAATCAGTTCGAGTCTCTTCCGTACTCTCTCCGGTTTCCTCGATCTTTCAAGCCAGGAGATCGCTGTACTTCGCGGGCTCACTATCGCTCTTCCTATCGCTCAAGGGACGTCCGAACCGCTCCCTTCAAAGATCCAGTCCTCCTCCTCGTCCGGACTCTCTCGCCCGTTTTATAGCATTTCTTTTTCCTCGTCATCCACCACTCATTTCTTTGTCGGCCTCAGTCCCCCCGGGGTCTGCTGCTGCCTTCCGGCCTCGGTTCCCTTGATCTCATACATCTCTGCCGCGTCCAAATCGGTCGTTTCCGCTAGTCCCAAAGAGACGCCAAGGCTGGGTGTACAGTTGTATGTTCTCCGACGCGACGGCGCCTCCGAGTTCTGGGAAAATGAACACACAATGATAATGCGCCTCTTTTTGACAGTCCGGTCAGCTGGGCAAAAAAGGTGCCGAAACTCGACCACCGAGCTACGAAATTCCTTCCCAGCAATTAGGGAACTTCCCGGAATTTTCGCCGCTTCTGTCGGCAAGGGGTCTGTTGGAAAATAGGGGAAAGAGATATGCTTCGTCACAGGTCCATCAAATGCTGAAGTGTTTTCTGCGTTAAAGACAGCCGTGTAGTGTTACGAACAACAGAGTGCTGCCTTACTCAACTACTATTGCTCAAGAGAATCAGAGGTCTTGCAGCGAAAAAACAAAAGTGTACAATGATACAGTGGAAAAAAAATGATTATTTTCTACAATAAGGGTAAAATTGCAACTTTTTGCACCTATTTTGATTTTTCTTCAAGAACGTTTCCCGCATGTGATGGTTTTTAATATTCGTAGAGTATCCGGTTTCATATACTGCATGAATCGCATTCTGTTTTCGAATATTCGAACAATCGCGTATCTGAACGGTTTTCGGTCCGAATTGATTCGGATAAAGGACGTTCTACTGTATATGGAAATGAAAATTTTACAACTATTTTAAAAAGAAGTTGAATATTTCCTTTTATATTTGATTTAAATGAACATTTTGAACTACGAAATTTGTGTGGAAAACTAATGAAGGACTTTTAGGAATAACAAAAATGTATTTTAACAATAAGTTGTGTCATGAAATCCATTTTTTTCACAATAACAGTGATACATACATACTCAAAGGAGAGTAGATTTAAGCATATACTATCAAGAAAACATCTTTCAACCGATTAGAGGCTGTTTTGAAAGAAACAAATTCGATGCATATTACAGTGATAAATTTAGTTTTTGAAATGTGCGTGAAAGCTTATCATCATTAACTAAACACAGTTTCGGAATCCAGTAAATCATTTTTTACCCCTAGAAAGCTAAATAATGGTTCCTATTTTAAAATTTTAAGTAACTACAAGAATTCGAATTTCATTGTAGTCTTAAACTGAGCCATTCGTTTTCTACAAACAAAGGTAATTAATTGTTCATGTTTAAACATTTGTTTTGGAATTCGGTGGCACAATTCCTATACTACTTTAATTAAAAAAATATTTTTAAAGAAAGAAAAATGTGTGTGTTATTTATGAAAGGCACTCTTTTATTATTATTTTTTTTGTTCTTTGGAAACATGAATTGCTATTCTCGTTTATTTCATCAGTAAGAATTTATAAGGGATTATCTTCCCATTACTTATGTAAAATAATTGTATTTTTTATTTTGAAAATAATATTGGGCATAATTTTAATTCTAAACTTAATGATAATAAGAATGCTGCATTCGATTTCAGAAATTTTACGTGTGAACGCTCATACGAAGCTATGGTATTATTTATCATCAGATTACATTTATCCTTGAAGTAATTCTAAATTCAATTCGTTTCGAATTATACTGTTTTATTTTATTTTAACGAAACTCGCAAGTAACAGAATTAAATTGTGTTTTAGATACATAAAATTGGTGTTATATTTTATGTTTTTTTTCTAAACTTTATCTCTCCCCGTTGTAGTGTTATATTTCAAACAGTAATATAACAACGAGTTTTACAGAAATAAAAAAAAAAAAAAATGTAAAACAACTTATTTGCTTATTTATTTATTTTTTCCCGAAGCGCTCAGTTTATGCCTTCAGCTAAGCCTTATTTTTATTTCTTCGGAAAACGGTTTTCTTTCCTCATTTGTTTGTGATTATAATTTAAATAATAATTCCCGTTAAATTGAAAGAGTAATTTTGAAAAGAAATGAAAGAGCTTAAATACGAGAACGTTCATTTTTAATTCAAAATTAATTAAATAAATGTCTCAACTTCCTGGAAAAAGTAAAATTTTGTAATAATTAACAACTGAATGTTTCTTTCTTTTATAATTTGTAGTTCTTATGCGACTTATGAATTAGTAACTTTTCTAGAAAAATACATTAATACGAATGAATTTTATAAGAGTACCCCGAGACTTCTTTTATATATATTTATGATATAATAAAGATTTTACACATGATTAAGTAAGGATGAAAAAGCTGTGCTCCATATTAAGTTATATATACTTAACAGTTAAGGGAAAAATCTTTGTTATTTTAACCATTTTCAAATTTTTAGTAAAATTTCTTTTCAAGTTTCGTAATTAATGTTTTCATCTATTTACTCGTTTTTTGCTTTAAATAATTCATACTGTAACTATTCCGATGCAAATCTGAAAAACAAACAAATCAATAGCTCTAAAACAGAACGAAATGACATAAATTTTAAAAACAAAAATCCGAGAAACTCATCTTTCTTAAAAGATATGTTAATTTTGTATTAATAAAAAACTTATCTTTGGTATATTGGTTCTGTGTGTGTGACTTCAAAATTCATTGTATTCCATTGTATTTAAGAAACTAAATACATATAATTCAATGGGAAATACGCAGTCAGAAATAAAACGAAAAGTATATTGTAGATTACCGTGTTCTTTTTCAAAGAAATGTGTACGAATGCATGAATAATGTATGTCCAAAATGGGTATTTAATTCTAAGAATACATTTCCTCCTTATTTTGAAACTTCATTAAAGTTAACAACAGCCAACTTACAACGGATTTCTTGGATACAAATTTGCACGGATCATAAATTAAAAAAACAATATTTTTTTTTAAAAAAAGGTGTTTTTAATTTTAACATGATTAAAGTTCTTTTAGGAACAGTAATAGCTCTTTATCAATTTATAGAAATATCATTCTTCATTACTTTGAGCAAAACACTTATTTAGTAGAAACAGAAAAATGGATAAAGGTATCAATATTTTTTTTTTAAAAAAAACTTTATAATTTACACATTAGAAAAAATTTATACTAATCCTATTAATTTGTACTCTATATATTTGTAACAAGTTTTGTGTTATTGGTTTGATATAAACTTATCGTTGTTAAAATCTTCACATGTATTAATTACTGGACTTTATTATAGATTACACTAGGGGTCTTTATAACCTTTCATGCTCGAAGGGCAAATTAATAAATTTACAAGGATCCGCGGGACATACGGCTATCAAAAAATAATGTAGTCAGGAAATTTAAGTAAGAAAGGGAGGTTTATGTTTTTTACAAGAGTACAACTGATTCTAAAGAGGAAGAAATGACATCACAGATTTAAATATATATATATATCGGTTTCAAGCGTTAAATGGTAGTCGACTTAAAATATTTTGCGTGTTAAAGATAAAAGTCCACCTTTTCTCCTGAAAACTTCCATGATTTTATGCATAGACAGATTTTTTTATATTTAAAAATTATGTAAGATAGAATGAAGTTTTGGAAAATTTAGTCATTTTATGAATATTCTATCTCAAATGGATATTAGGCATATCAATGAAATGTTTTAAATATCAAGGATAACAGAAAAAATGGCATTTTTCATGACAAAAAGCAGACAAGGTCTTCTCAAATTTTCTGAGATTCAAATGAAGGGACACTAAAATGCCTTCAAAGGGGCATTCGTGGCACGCGGACAACGAGTTGTAGACCCCTAGATTACACTATCAGCTACTTACTAGGCATTGTTTTCGAATTTAAATTATATCTTAGTTCCTTTTCTCTTCTTTGGATTTTGTTTTCAAATTTTATGAATTGTTTTCTGTGTACAACATACTGCTGCTTCTTTTTAAGAGTATTTATGAGCAGTTTTAGTCTTAGCCGCTATCATATGATCGTCATTGCTTTAGATTTTTACAGGGAAATTCGCATATCGCTTTTTGTTGCTTTTGATTGATAGCAATTAAATTTTTCAAATTATAATTTAACAGTATCCTAAATTTCTTATATATCCCTGAGCAAGTATTTAGTTTTTAAACTGAATTTTCACATCTATTCTTACTCCTGTTCAATAATATAGGCAAATAAAGTGAAAAGATTAACCCTACAATATTAGTCCTACGTCTAAGGCTTTTCTATTAATGTGTAGCTGTTTCACTCTGATAACTTCTATCTAGCTATTGCATTGCTTTATTTTTGGGATTTTATCAATCTCCTGAAAAAATTTCTTTATTTCTTATATTTAGTTAATAATAGCTTTTAACTTTACATACTATAAATTTAGAAAAATATGAGACAATAAACTTTCAAAATCTAACATATATTGAAGATTTTTAAAAAAAATGTAAAATGTATTCATTGCCTATGTATTGAAATCATCTATAAGAAAAAAAAACATGTGTATCCTACTTTGTGCTATGAATAATAAAAACACATCATTTACAACTTTTTGAAGTTTTCATAGAATTCTTTATTATGTACGATAGTAGTTATGGTTCCTTATTTACATATTCACACAAAAATCGAACTCAAGGAAACGACTTCCTGATTTCTGCACCTTCTTCAATCAAATGGGAAGAAGTAGATTACAAAAGTCACAAAACAGAGAATATAAACAAGCGAGAGAATGGTAAAGCCTCTAAACTTCTTCGCTGTCTGTGTAGATTGAGTAAAATTCTTGGAAATAGAGAAAAAATTTCAATCAAACCAAATAACTTCAAATTAGAATCCTCGGCGATTTCTTTGGGGAAGTATTCGCTGATTCTACAGTTTCTTCAAACTTTATCAGGTCGATACGGATTTTTGTTGGTTCTTTTACTGTTTTTCTTCCTTCCATTTGGAGATACCTCGACTCCTTTTTACCTTTAGGAAGGTATCAAATAAAAAAAAAAAAACATTTCTCTTAGATAAGATAATTCAGAAGCGTCTCGATTAGTCAGACTAGAATCAAATGCCTTGATTTACACATATATTTTTTCGCTTTTATTCTCTGTCTAAAAGAAAAAAAAATGTGGTCAAGATAATATAAAAATGAAATTTTTTTCGAATACCTTTCCACACTTTTTTTCCATTTGATTTAAGAAAAGTGAAAGGGAAAAAAAATAGAGAAAGATTAAATCAATCTTCTGGATAAAATTATTCAACGGCAATTGAGAGAAGCTGAATAAACAATTCAAATGTGCCAAAGCAAAACTCTACTGAGATGGGATTCTTGTTGAAAGACAAAATCCTCTATAAGGTAAGAATTAGTAACCGTTAAATATAATAAAAAAAATTTTAAACAACACAAAATTTTCAGGTGTTTTTTATTTGTTGTATATTTTCACAAAAAGTTGCAGAAAATTACATACTTTATAAGAATGAATAAACTTAGTATGGATTTAGCAAAACAAATAATTCGTGGAAAGAACACTCAAGTTTCAGAAATAGCAATACAAATAGAAATAGTCCATTTTTTCGAAAACTAGAAAAAGTAATAATAAATTTCATTCTTGTACTTAAGCAACATGAAGCTATTAAGTTAAAACTATTTCAAATAGTACGCGATTTAGTTATGTTTCAGCTCCTAATATTAGGTAAGTGTGAATGTCGCTTTCTGGAAATTCTAACAATTTTCTTATGACAGTGACTAATCTAAGGAACATAAAATTTATCTAACATAAGATTGTGAATACTTGTCATTACTGTGTATGATCTATAACTGTCTTTCTAATAGCATATGAAACCCATGAGATGAAATTACTTGAGGCTTAGAGTGAAAAAGTATTGGTAGACAGTTTTCACATCATCGTGTCAAACACTTTTTAGTTTCCCACACTTAGTTAACGGATGAAACTAATGCTAGTCAATGGAAATCAAATCAGGGAGGGTAGAGTACAACCTATCAGACAAATTATTTTTTGACGGATGATGACACAGTTTGGAACCTCGCGTTATCATCATGGAGGATAACACCATAGGGAACGGCGATACAGGTCTCATCAGTTAATTGGGTACATCAGTTTAACTTCACGACTAAAGCAGAACGCAGTGTGTCTAGCTGTGAACAGTATAAGCAGATTTTAATGGCTTCGTTTGATGGTAAAATTACCATACAATCGACAAAATAGCCTTAATGAAGCTCTGCTTTGATCGTCAATTCAAGAGGTTAACAACAGTCCGTCAACGCATGTAGCTCTCCTTGTTTACCATGATATATTTCAAACATGGTGCGTGAGGTAGTGATTTGTTGATATTTTTGATCTGTAATAAAATTTTGAGGGATTCAAAGGCCTAACCTTTGACTAAACATAACGTTTCCAGCAATTTTTTGACTGTTGTCCAGATAACGCATATACCGTGTAAAATAAAGCAAAAGTTATAGCTGTATATATATACTATTATTTCTCTATATTCTAACAATCGTATTATGTAGAAATTAACTATGCCATTAACTAACCATTAAGATCTATTTAAATTTTTGTGCACAGAAAATAGTTTTTAATGCTTCTTTTTTTTTGTCATATTCAGTTAATGCCTCTTCGGAAAAAAAAACTACTAATAAGACGTAATTCATGAATGAGACAATCCATTGAGATAATTAATACATTACATAACTACTAAAGTATTAAAAAAAGTAATACTAGTACATGAGGATCTTATAAAGAATTTTTTTTAAATGTTGATGAAAGAAATCAGTTATGCAGGGTTTATATAAGAGAGTAGCAAAGCTCTTGCTTCAATTTACTTTATTTTAAAAAAAGAAAACTTCTTTTAGGTGCAAGAAATAATTTTTATGGATACATCTAAAGAAGAAGCATTACAAATTTACTATTTACTGTATGGAGACAAGACTTTATAATTTAATAATATTTAATTCTAAGAACCGTATTTGCTTTTAACATTATAAGATTGTGTTAGATGCATGTATTCCTTAACGTGAGAATATAATTGTAAACTTCAAAGTGTACAGTGGCATAGATGAAGCTTTAATCCATCTAGGTATAGATAGTTCTGTGACGAAGCATATCTCCTTCCCCTATTTTTCAACAGATCCCGTGCCGACAGAAGCTGCGAAAATTCCGAGAAGTTCTCTTTATGGCTGGGAAGGAATTTCGTAGCTGGGTGGTCGAGTTTCGGCACCCTTTTTGCCCAGCTGGCCGGAGTGTCAAAAAGGGGCGCCTTGCCATTGTGTGCCCCTTTTCCCAGAACTCGGAGGCGCCATCTCGTCGGAGAACATACAGCTGTACACCCAGCCTTGGCGTCTTTCGGACTGGCGGGAGCTAGAAAATGGTTGGCGCGGCAGAAGGGTGCGACATCAATAGAGGCCGAGACCGGAAGGCGTCATCAGGAGGATTTGGACTGAGGCCGACAAAGAAAATGAGCGGTGGATGACGAGGGAAAAGAAATGCTATAAAACGGGCGAGAGAGTCCGGAAGAGAAGAGACTGGATCTTGGAAGGGAGCGGTTCGGACGTCCCTTGAGCGATAGGAAGAGCGATAGTGGGCCCGCGAAGTACAGCGGTCTCCTGGCTGGAAAGATCGAGAGAACCGGAGAGAATACGGAAGAGACTCGAACTGATTACGAACGAGCCCGCGAAGTACAGCGGTCTCCTGGCTGGTAAATCCAGGAACGGAAGAGAGTGCGAAAGAGACTCAAAAGTGATATTGAACTGTAATTAGAAAATACCCTTGTATTTATTATTTTGATAATTTTCATGTTCAAATAAATAGTTAGCCCAGATCTGAGAGAAGTCATTACAGTTCTCTTTCCCTCTGGTGTTTGGTGGTAACACATTTCTGCTGTGAGCTATATGCGGAGAGAAGGCATGCAATATGGTTAAATTAACTGATAGAACATAAATATAGTTTAATTATTTTGGAGTCAATATCGCTGGAACATGCTAATTATTATAAGCAAATTTCAATTCTGAATTATTAACCTAAACAAGATTCATACGATTGTATTTTAATATCGAAATAAAAATATCTTTGTAAATAATCGGATGTAAAGCAAAATATTACATTTTTTTTCGTATTTTTGGGAAAAATGTAAAAATGATTTGTGAGAAGGGAATTCTCATAACAGTTGCTTTATAATATGCTTCGTATCTTTACCTTTTATTTTGTCATTTCGTATAAATATTGAAGTAATTATGAATTTACAAGTGTATGTTTAAATTGAGAGATAAATTTTAAAAATGCTTCACTTTTGAAGAACAATACGAGGTTAGGGAATTAATTTTAAATTTTAGTTTTGGTCTTGACCACAAAGAAATGTTTACTTAAAATCCAGTTTACAGAGGAATTTTGAAAACACAGCATTTTGCCTGATAGCATACATGTATGAAATTTGTATGTATGACATAATCATACATAAATTTTGTTTTAAAAAAAAAACAAGTAATATAAAAAAAAATTATTCAATTTCTACTTCGGTCAACGAATTTTTTTTTATTTTAGTTACTTTTTATTAAGTAGTTACATTTAATATAAATATGCATATACATATGACAGAATTAAAATATTAAGTGGTGAAACACCTTTTAAATTAACATTAAAAACTTTTTAACCACATAAATTTGTAATTACATTTTGTAATAAGAGATGAAAAAATAGAAGGAATTTATCTTTAAACCAATGTAAAAGGAATGTTGACATCTATCTAGCATTTGATTAGTCAGGTTAAATTAAATTTTCATCACAAATTTAAAAAATAAACTGTTCTATCCTATGGTGCTGTCATCTAGAGGAGAAATATCGACTGAAATATATCTCTTCATATAATTAGGCAATTAAATTTAATTAATGAAGTAATATTTGAAAAAAACTGTATTAACACCAAGTGTCATCCACTGCAAGTTTAAAAAATGTATTTGAACTTGAATAGATGAATAAAAAGTATTTTATTAACGATTGAAAATTTGAGCAAGACATATAAATATATATAGGGAGAGTGTAAGCTGATAGTAGTATTTGAAAAAATATATGAGAGGATTCATAATCTATTTTGAACAAAATTTAAATTAAGAAAGAATACTATCGTGTGTATCTTTTTTTTTTATTTAAAGGAAATAATCCGAATTTTTAAATGATAAATTCTGAACTGAAAAAGATTGAATTAAATGGATAACTACGAAAAAAATCGTAGTTCTTTTAATTAGAAAATATTTCCTGTTTCTCATTTCTATTTTTACTCTACTTAAAAAATAATATTTTTAAAAATAAAGCAAATCGAAGTAAATATACAAAATTATTTAGTTGTTTGCCTTTCTCAAAATTTATCCCCACGGGTGTCACGACCCCTTGGTACCCCAGTGATCTTTCTCTATTTTCGACCCTCCATCTTGTCATCCAATTTCTCCTTTTCTTCTTTTCCATCAGAGACCACAGACCTATGAATGTTTGGCGCAGTATAGCCAAAACTGGCTCTTGCGCCATAAAACACCAAACTCAAAATCTTCATCAAAAAAAATTTATCCTATTATTGACTTGTGTAATAAGCTGTAGTTGTTTTTCAAATTTTTTATTCTTTAGAAATTGCCCCTACTTATTCTTATGTAATTGAGACTAATAATGCATTGTTTTTGTTTCTACGACGATAAATCCGAAGTTAACACTAAAAATGCGCAAATTCACTTTCACTTAAGATTTGTATTAGTGCTGTGAAACAGGAGACCACAAACTTTTCTTTTTTGTCTGACACATTTCACCGCAATCACGCGAGGTGAAGATTAATATTCGTCTAGAAAATATCTGACAACCTCTCTTGGTCGTTAGAAGATTACACTTGTCATATTATGGTCCTTAAAATTACCTTTTTCTTTTCAACCAAAAAAAAAAGGGTTATTAATTCTCAAAAGTACTTTAAAATTCACAAAAGTTTTCTTTAATTCTTTATGTCGAGAGATTAGTAAATAACTTGAGAAATCAAAAACTTCAACACTTTTCCATTTTTGGGTTTGATTGATTATGAGTAATTTAACCTTTTATGTTATAATAACAGGTTTCCAAAAACTCTAAAAAAATTAATAATTGTATTAAACTATCTAGAAACAGGACGTTTTACAACCGATTTGCTTAAATTACAGACGAATTCCTGGCGATTGACTTAACGTTTTATAAACTATGCATAAAGCTGTCGGATTTCGTCAGCGTGAATATTTTATCATGTAACGAGAAATATAAAAATGAATTTTATACAATGCTTCGTAAGTCATTATTTTAGTTTAATTATGTAAAAAAATAATATATTTTATGCTCTCCACCTGAAATAGCAAGCGGAAAGTACTAATTTATCTGCCACACTTTTATTATTGTTTTTCATTTACTTTATAAATATTTTTATTTTAAAAAATTAAGAATTGATTACTCATTTTCCCATCAAATTCTGTTTTACACAGTGCGAATTCTTTTAGTGCGATACTTTAGAGTAGTGGTTCCCAAACTGTGTTCCGAGGAACCCTGGGGTTCCATGAGGCATACCCAGGGGTTCCAAGATTCACTATGAAAAAATCGAGAAAAAATAAATATGTATTCAAAATGGATTTTCGTTCTCTATCAAGTTTATATAGTTACAAGTATCTATAGCTCGTCCTACTCATTAAAACTGAACATTTTATTTATATATAATAACTTTATTTTCAACACTTTTTAAACTTTTATTATAATATAATAACTTAATATTAAAACGCTTTATATATACATATATATACTTTCTACTAGAGATTGAGAATATTTTATTGTTTTATATTTCGAGTTCCAAGACATAATTTCTACTCGTTAGTTAACAAAATGTCTTGCAAAACTAAATAATTTTCTAATGGAAAATTCATGTTTTTGTATTTGTGGTAAAAACGCCTATAATGAAGCAGAAGAAACAACTTATCAACATATCAATAGGTTTGATGTTAGAATCTAAATTTAACATGAACAGCATCTAAATTTTAGGTTGAAAATTCATACGAAATACACTGGTTTTCTCATAAATATTTTAATGCCTTTCGGAGCATTGTGTTTAAATGAAAAATACTTCTCAACGTGTGAGTAGCTACAAAAACAAAGTATAAAACGAATTAAACTCTGAATAAGTTATGTATTGCATTTCATCTCAATACACAGTTTTTGATCGTTTGGGTGAAAAAAAGTAAGCACGTACCCATACTATTAAATAATGCATGGATAAGTGCCATTTGGATCTCAAATTAATATTATTAATGAGTAAAATCTTATTTAAAAATTAGATTATAATTTTTTAATAATAAATGCAATACTGTTTTTAAATTGCCTTTGCATAAGAGTCCCATAACATGTTGTTCTACTTTACATATCGTTTTGAGATATATTCTTCGAAATATAAGTATGGAATGGGGTTCCACGAAAACTTTTCTAGCTCTAGGGGTTCCAAGAAAACACCTTCAAGTTCTAGGGGTTCAAGGAGGTGAAAAAGTCTGATAACCACTGCTTTAGACGAATCAGCTACAACTACTGTGAAGTATTAGGTTCTCAAACATTCAATGGTATCGAATACATTTATTTTTTTCTTTTTCTTTCATTTTTCATTGTTTTTAAGTTACGCACACAGTCGCATCTCATCTAAATCTGAAAATAAAATTCCCCGTGTAATCGAATCAATGTACCACTATCTTTTTTTTTAAAAAAACCACTTATGCATAAATAATTATTGTCTCTCAAACTCCTACATTTGAATGGAGTTACGAAAAAGAAGTTAAAACTTACTTCGTAACAAAATATTT